>CAKAKQ010037446.1:758-10860 GCA_916700675.1 Helicolenus avius
GTGAAGCTAAGCGGTGAGTGGGGGTGGTGTTTATATCATGTATATATCATAACAACGGCTTGTATATCCTCCGTCCTAGGTCTTCCGGTTTCCTTTTTTGAATACACACTACCGCTACCTGCTGGTATGGAAAGTTATTACACGGCTGTGTCGAATACTCAAATCTGATTGGTCAATCACGGCGTTCTGCGGTCTGTTATTTCTGTATAACAGACCGCTGCTATGTATAACAGACCGTTGCTATGTATAACAGACCGTTGCTATGTATAACAGACCGTTGCTATGTATAACAGACCGTTGCTATGTATAACAGACCTTTGCTATGTATAACAGACCGTTGGTATGTGTAACAGACCGTTGGTATGTGTAACAGACCGTAGCTATGTGTAACAGACCGTTGCTATGTGTAACAGACCGTTGCTATGTATAACAGACCGTTGCTATGTATAACAGACCGTTGCTATGTATAACAGACCTTTGCTATGTATAACAGACCGTTGGTATGTATAACAGACCGTAGCTATGTGTAACAGACCGTTGCTATGTATAACAGACCGTTGCTTTGGGTGCAGCTCTGATGTCGGACTCCGACGGACCGTTTTTGTATCAAAATATTGAATTCTTCAGTGAGTTTATGGACGTCTCTTTCTCAATGTAAGTCTATGGGAAAAAGTCTTTTTGGGCCCACGGAAGTTGTACTACCTACAAAACTTTGCTTCAAAACATGGAGCTCTTCCTCGGGGCTTGATATTCATCAATAACCACTAAACACTTTGCTCAGTGGGAAAGTACAGCTGCTGGGATCACTAGAATCAGTAGGCTTCATTCTCTGTAGACCATGAATGTCAGAACGTCTGCTGTATGTTAATCTGGACTAGAGCGGTTGCTATCCCTAGAGCCTTGCTGCCGGCGTGGCTACAAATAAACAGACGAGAACATTAAGCCCACCACAACACCTTCTACAAGGGATGCCATCAGCATGTTCTATTCAGCCTGCAAATTACAAAGTGGCTAAAAAAGGCTGGCTGAGTTGCGGATGTCACTCCGGATGAGCCAATTGCCCCAAAATGCCTTCAGCCACAGGAACAATCATCACCTCGGTTAGACAGGTCCCATTAGTATACACATGCAGCCATCCTTTCACACCTCAAGCCATTTCCATTCAGATAAGACTCAGCACACAACGAATACAACCACACACTCACACACACTACAACACAAGTGATGGAGATTAGGACTCTGTGAACAGATCTTAAAGGCGTCGATCCAGTGTGTAGCATTTAGGGGAATTCATTAGCAGAAATGGAAAATGGGTTTTCATTGGTGTATAATCACCTGAAAATAAGAATCGGTGTGTTTTTATTAGCTTAGAATGAGACGTTTAAATCCACATAGGGAGCGGGTCCTCTTCACGGAGTCCACCGGGTTGCACCGCCATGTTTCTACAGTAGCCCAGAACGGACAAACCAAACACTGGCTCTCACTGCAACCTTAACACTAGATGCTACTAAATCGTACACACTGGTCCTTTAAGGTCTAATAAACATGTTGAATGCATTTCCTTCCTTATAGAACATTTGTATTTTATATCCAACATTGTTTACATTTATGATTACTAGCTTGCAGTCTTCTTCTTCCCTATATCTCGACATGTTACCGCCGTCTGTTGATCAGTGGAATAGTGGGAAACCATTGGCAGGACTGTGTATCGCGTCACACCCCCCACTGAGCAACAGACGACTTTTCAACATCACCTTGATGCTTCATATCTGATATAGACCACAGGGTTTATTGGCTACATACAGCCTGGTTTTAGACCATATTTAAAAACATCATTACTTATTTATACCCAGGCGACAATGTAGTCGGGGGTATATAGCTCTCCGTGTGTCCGTCCTTCTGTCCATCCGTCCATCTGTTCGTGTGTCACACTTTTGTTTCCGGAGCAGAACTCGGAAACTATTTAACTTAGGAACTTCCAATTTGGCGTGATGGTTGACAGTGTGGTCTAGTTGTGCCTTTTGGAGGTTAGAAGTCCAGGGTGCACATTAGTTAATTAGTCAATGCCCATTAATTCCATTATTTACTTAGTCTTTGAATAATCTTAATCTTAACTAAACATCTACAGACACATAGATGTATAATATACATCTATTAACCCCTTACCATTCCGCCCTCTTTCTTTAGAGGGGTAGGGCTGGAGGACGGGGCGTTCAGGGTGGGATAAATAGTCAACAGTAGATGCCACATAGAAGTGGTGTACATGATCTGAAAGATGGGAACCTGAAGATTAATTTGAGATGCAGCTCAGCACTGTTTGTCAACTTCTTCAAGTCATTAATAAGAAATAAATATTTATAAAATAAATTGTGAAAGTGTACAAGTGTGTAGAACGTGATGATATAAGTTTGTGATTCCCATTCCCATGATCTGTTATGTCTCATAATTTGTTGCAGCATTTTTTGGGTTAATACCATTTGTTATAAAGATTTGGTGCTGAATTTAATCATTTTTTACCGTTTGAGAATTGGTAAAAATGATCAATAATCCCTCCAAAATACCACATTAAGACACCAAGACCTTGAGGAACACCAGAAAAGAATCCATGCTGGGATTTGAGATCAAAACCTTTTGACATTTAGAGATTTCTGCTAGAATTGCATTTGTCAGGTTTTAATGGGGGCTATGATTATGCAAGAGGTCACCAAAGGTCATTTTATTCAGTGAGGTCAAGAATCCACAAGAGTCTCAGCTTTACAGTGATACCCAATTAATGTAAGTCCAAGACAGTTTAGGGACCCCAGTATGCAGAAATATGCAAATACACCATTTTAGTATAGGCGAAAATAACACTTTTATACTACATTCAAAAAAACGCATGTGGTCATCATAAAGTGGGAAAAACACAACTTTAATGCAAACCCATGTAAAAGCTTCTCAGATGTTTGCACTTGTCATTTACTTACTCTTAAGACAGCAAACCAATTTTGCTTATAATAAATGCAGTGGGACATATACTGAACCTTTTAAAAACATGTGTGGGGAAAAAGAGAATAAATAATAAAATAGTTGATTATGTTTCAGAACTATATGAGCTGTTTGATAGTTTAATAAGCCCTTTGATATATAGATATATGCCTGGTAATGGAACATGATCCATGGTGTTCACTATCTATATTACTGGAGGATATTCATATGCAGTACTAAGGCTGTCTGTTTCACAGCTGCCATCTCAGACACGTGTTCCTCATGGGACATTGTCTCAAGTCAGAAGCAAGTGAGGGCAGATTGTGTGACGACTGGACAAGCTAAAGGCCATATTATAAATATGAGCAGGATGGCAGATGGAGGCTACAAATACAATGCATTTTAATTCTGACCTTCTTTCCCCCTGTGAGGACCGGTTGTGTACAAGGGAGGTGAAATGCTGGGAATGTTTTCCTTTCTATAAAAATAATCATAATTTAGATTTAAAGCTGCATAGAGACGCGAAGTCCGTCCCCTTCGGATGGACACCACGGGACCTTATTTCAGAAAAAATATGTAGAATAGTCAATGGAGAGAGACAAATATGTTTTTGATCCCGTTTGCATTGCACCATAAATCACACACATGATGTTTGCAACTTTCTTGACTTGCAAAATTATGTTTTAAATTGACAGTTTGTCGTAGTATCGTTTAGTTTTGTGTGAAACCGCTCAGTGAACTACATCTCTCGTCTCGCACAATATACGTCACCAACACTGGCTAGGTAACTTAGCAATGCTCCACGCACAGATTATCTGACCTGATGTGTTTTATCAGAGACTCCTGGTCTTTTTATCAGCCGGGAAGAGAAAGAACGAGCGAGACCTGTTACTGGTGTGAGTTCATCCCAGTACGGAAGCATGAGAGACGTCACTTATGCGACTTTTGGTGTGCAGTCTTTTCTAATTACATCTTATACGTCAACAGTTTTACAACAAACTGCAACTTCCTTGACTTGCAAAATTCTGTTTTAAATTGACAAACATCATATGTGTGATTCATGGTGCAAAACTAAACTCTCTCTCTCTGGTGTACCGTACATAGTTTTTCCAAAATAATGTCCCCTGGTGGTCCAGCGGAGGGGGCGGGACTTCAACTCCCTATTACAGTAATGTATTTTTATGCCACTTAGGAGCGGCGTGACATGCTGTAAACACAACTCTTTGTAAAGGTAATCTGCAGTGGGATTATGACGGCTTTCTGAAAATAACACTGTTGAGAGCAAATCAAAGAGAAAATGAAAAACAATGAGCTGATGCTAAATTACCCTGTAGCACTGAAGGGGGCTGAGTAATAACTCTCTGTGGGCTCATCACCATTAGAGACCCATTTCACGTCACACATGGTCTTTTGAGCCATTGTTAATAATAGAAAATATTGATTAATGCTGCTTTAAAGTATTGATCCTAAAGATGTTATGATGGTCACATTAATAAGTATGTTTTCATAATAACGGTCCCAGAATTCCATTAAAACAAACACAATCACGATCACGTATGATCGTGGGACAAATGCAAGCTCACAGCTGCAGTGGGGCCTTTTGTCATCTGCATCATCACTGCGTACCGTAGTGGAGGGGTGGAAGCAATGCACTACCAATTCATTGTTTGTTTTTCATAAATCACACCTGGTATGAATAACGCTGTGGCTCAGGAGGGCGAGTGGGTTGTCCACTAATCTGTTGAAGTACCTTGGGCAAGATACTGAGCTCCAAATTGCTACCAAAGGCTATCGGTGCCATCGGTGTGTGAATGATTAGATTAGTATCTGAGTCTGGCACCCTGCCATCACTGTATGAATGTGTGTGTGTGTGAATGGGTGAATGTTGACATGTAGTGTAGAGCAACTAGAAAGAAGCTGTATAAAAGCCAAAGTCCAATTACCTGCAGTACAATGCAGTTTTTTTTCACGTCTATAAGTAACCATTGGCAACATATGGATCCAGCATCTTGACATCCTGGTTTCAAAGAAAATCAAAAAGGATTACGATGTATTCATGTATATAACGAGCAGCTACTCCTCATTCATGTCGATATACTTAACCTTGAGCTCAGATTTATCCCACACAACGTGGCCTGTCTGTTTATTGGTTCCTGCCGCAGGTTTCATTTGATCATAACATGGCTTATGTCAGTGAATCACAACCTTTTTCCTCAAAGCTGCAGTACCAAATATGATTAAAACAAGTTTTATAAAACATTCACTATATCCTGACAGTAGTGCATGAGACAGGTAATCAGATCTGTGTCCTCCGGTGCTCCTAATGGCATCTACAAGATTTCACAGACCGGAGGAAAACAACCAATCAGAGCCGAGCTGGAGCCTTGCCGTCGCTGAGCAGCTGTCAATCACTTGGGAAGTCCAATCAAATGGTCAAACCAGGCAGCGCTGATCAAATATGAATTAAGATTTTGTTACTGTAATATATATTTCTCACTTAGGGGCGGCTGAGGCTCAGAGGGTAAAGCAGGTTGTCCACCAATAGGTCGGTGGTTCGATCCCCGGCTGCTCCATGTCACGTGTTGATGTGTCCTTGAGCAAGACATCGGTGTGTGAATGAGTATTTAGATTAGATCCTGATGGGCAAAGTTGGCACCTTAGCAGCCTCTGCCATCAGTGTGTGAATGCTGACATGTAGTGTAAAGAGCTTTGAGTGGTCAGAAGACTAGAAAAGCGCTATATAAGTCCATTTACCATTTTTACCACGCCTCAAATGTCTCTCAAATTTCTCATTTTACAGCTAAACAGTACACTACAAGATGTTTCTGAAAACATTTGATGCATTTATTACACCTACGTATTGTTTAGAGCACAACTGCTGAGCCAACTGAGCCACAGAGCATTTCAGTGTAAAAGCTACACATCTTAACAAAGGTCAGCCTTAACCAAGGAACCAAGAGTTGCAGCGAGACATCCGCAATCAACACGCTGTCACCATCAGTCTTAAACTTATTTATTATAGCTGCATTGGGTAGAAATGGAGCAAATATGATCAAAAAAAGTTGGACAATCACAGGTCATTTCAGCGAGAGCGTTCTTATTGGCTGTTCATTCAACAGAGGCAGCTGTCAATCACTCTCAAACTCCGATCAAACGGTTAAATTAGGCAGCGTTGATCAAATATGAATCAATATTCTGTTACTGTAATGCTATGTCTCGTGCACTACGGTCAGGATATAGTGACCGTTTTACAAAAATAACTTTTTCTAATCATATTTGCTCCGTCTCTACCCACTGCAGCGTTAAGTAATACGTTTAAGACTGATGGTGACAGCGTATTGATTTCGGGTGTCTCGCTGCAGCTCTTGGTTCCTTGGTATAGACTGACCTTTGTTAAGATGTGTCGCCTTGGCACTGAAATGCTCTGTGGGCAGTTGGTTCAGTAGTTGTGCTCTATACATCACCTATTATTATTCACCCTCGGAGCCCTGCAGTGTGCGAGCTGTGCATTTGATTATTTCAGTTCGATGTCTAAGAACATACTGCAGCTTAGTTAAGGTCTGATGTTATAGCTTTTTAAAGTACAGCAGATGACATTACTAAAACATCAAGTCTTAATTCTTTCCTTCATTATGTGATTATATAATGCAGAATGCCTACTTAAAAAATGAAATACCTGATATGTAATTAGACTAAGTGCCTTTTAGATAATCAAATAAAGCATATAATATCAGGCATATTATAGTTTCTTTTCCCTGAAAAACGGAGTAATTCATAATATACCTCATAAATCATGTTGAGGGTTTAAGAAAAGATAATTGAGCACCCCAACATCACAACCTTGACATTTTAAAACATGTGCATTGATATGAGATGGTGTAGAGTATCACCTTGGTTTCTAACAGTAATCATTCATGTCGTCACTCACGCTGCACAGTAATTTAAACCACATACAAAATGTATTTAACATATTGGAATGGGTTTAAAGGCTTGCTCTGCCTGTGGCGTGATGAATAACACACAGGAAGCAGCATAATTAACCCCCAAACCCCAACATACATCCGATCCATACATACTGTAAAGTTACTGAGTGTGTGAGGTGAATCTATAAGCATCTCACTCATGTCTCATCCTGCAGTGCTCGTCTTGTTTTTAATGCTGCAGGGAAGTTTCCTTTAGAGAATAAAACATTGCTTCCTCTGGTGTGCATTGACGGCTATAGTTGCGTGTAAAGGCAATATACCAGTTCTGTATCACAGTGCGTACAAAACATTCTACCTGTGCAAACAGCCGTCTGGAAAACAAGACGCATTGTTCCGCCGATTGCCTCTCAGACCGCTGCACATCACCACAGAAGAACACCGCCATCTAAATTGACAATTATGTGAGAATGTGCCACCTGAAGCTATTCTTTCCTAAGGTACTACAATTAGTGTCGCAGTAATCTTGCAAATGTCATGCCTGATGGATATGAAAGTAGGAGGTCTGTGGAGAGGGAGGAGAACATTCATACATTCAGGTGAAGGTATTATTTATTTTTCTTGCCGAACATTTGTAAGGCTAGAAGAAAAACTCTGCAGCAAGCTTGTAACTTAGTGGAAGAGACAGTCAGTATCATAACCCATCTGAAGTGTTAGTTCTGTTTACCCGTGCTCAGATTGCATGCTTTGAGCCAAAGGGACCTCAATCCAAGCGGGCCAATAGGCCACAGTACATTGCTCTCTTTTGACGAGTTGCATGTATGGAGAATATGGATTGTAATTGTGTTGGTTATTGTCTGCATTGCACGGTTATGCCTGTTTGTACTGTCCTCTCAGCCCAGCCAGGTCTCACTTTTGCAAATATGGTTTTAAATTGCTGTGAAACTTGACCTGTATTCTGTCCCTGATGCGTGTTGCACATACGCAAAAACTGACAGATAGCTAACAATCAGGATTCAGAGAAGTCGAACACAGAAGTAGAGTTTAAGTGTTTTACCGAGTCCTCTTTTCTCTTCTTTCTTTTTGTAAAACCGTAACAATACAAGTATACAATGCTTTGTTACAAACTGTTCTCAAAATACAGCACAAATAAATTTACATTGCTTTTAAATAGCAAATGATATTATCACAAATTACTTCGAATCGAAACCAAATTATTTATATGCACATTAACATAAAACACAGAAAAAGTAGCAACACTTACAAGCAAAGGCTCTCCAAGGCACAAACGTAAAGGACAAAGGGAAAGAAGCCTTCGGTCTGACCGCATGGAGAAATTCTTACACACTACAGCATTTCCTGGTTGACCTTTAACCTATGATCACGTGATCTGAACTGACCACTGAGAAAACACTTTACAGTTACAACAAACTGCCACAAGGTGGTGCTACATAAAATGAATGTGAAGGCTACAGAATGTGTGCCATGACAACCTGGTTAAATACAGGTAAAATAAAATAGAAATGTGCCGATATGAATTTCACAATACTGTCTCTTGGTATCTCAGTAATTACCCCGAGTAGGATTAAATCCTCAAAAACGATTAACGCTTTTTACTCACTTTAACAAAATCTCATTAAAATGTTATGACTGTTAAACCAAGACTAATACCTGTTTATTTTTGTGGTATTTTTTGGACAGTTTTAACTACATCATCGTTCTATCCAACACATTCTCACTCCCAACTTGTCAAATACCGCCGCTTGGTCAGTGCCCCCGGCATCGGAGACCGACACACGAGGTACCCCTCTTGAGTTACTTTTGGACGGACTGGGGACAGCGTGTCAAGGTACGCTCATTACATGCAGAGAGTCCTTTCAAAATAAACTTCTGTTTTCACAGGAAGTTAGGTTTAGGCAACACAACCACTTACTTAAGGTTAGGAAACGGTCATGGTTGATGTTTACTTCACTGACTCGACTTACGTGACAAGCGACTCACGCGACTCACAGATCTGATGTCATCGAGTCATGTGACTATCAACGTACGTGGCAAAATGAGTCAGCATTATTCTTTTAGGCCCGATCCCAATGTCACCCCTACTGCTTTAAGCCCTGAACCCTCAGGGACTTGACTGATGCCACCTGGTAAATGGTTGCATGTGAGAGGCTGCCAGGGCTTGAAATGGTATAAATATGAATGGGACAGCACTTTACAGCGACATATCACGTTACCTTGATGATGCCAATTGTGGGTTTTTATTTTACTTTTTTTACTGCTTATTTGAATGTCTTCCAGGCTCTTGCCCTACGACACTAGAGGTAACTGTCAATCAGTTTACATTAAGCGAAATTAAAAGAAATAGTTGATGAATAAACCAGGTGTGGGCCATAAAGGGCTCAAAACGTTTGCGAGAGAGCCCTCAAGGACTTGACGATTTGACAGTGGGACAGCCCTAAACCCTCACGGACTTTGTGGAAACACGCCTCAAAGTCTGTGAGTCTGTGAGTGTGGACTTTGGGATTGGACCTTAGTTTCACACGGGACATGAACACTGGTCTCCTAGTTGAAAATCTTGTGTGTGTTTGACCCATCCACTACCACTCCATCCCGCCCTTAGTGTACCTTCAGGCTATTAATACTACGTCATTTGTTCAGACCGTCGAATAGCTTTAGGGTTTACAATGGGGTTATGGTACAATGCCGAGGGGCGCTGCCCAATCGGCGGTGTTAACGAGTTTGGAGCCCAGGAATCTTTGCACTTCCATACAGGTATACTCAAAATGACCACTTTTCAGGTATTAAATTTGGGGCACAATATGAAATCAAAAACATTAAATGCTTAAAACCTACAATTCACGCCCTGCCTTAAGGCCAAGTTTATTGATTTATGCTTTTCAGCCCTGGTGCTGCACATGATTAGCTGCATATTGCCCACAAGATTCAGTCATCATCTTGACTTCCTATCTATTAGGGATCCCCATGAAGCCTTTCACGCCTTTTACTGATTTTATAGTAAGCTTGCCAAGTTTGAGTTCTTGTTGTTGAGTCTTGTAGTTGTAAATATACTTATCTTTTTTGAGTACTGGCTGTGTGGTATGTAGTAATTTAAAATCCACAACCTGATATGATGGGCTGGCTCCATCTGTGGCTGCCTGCAACCCCGTCTCCGTAACAAAAGCAGCTCCATTACTGGTTGACCAGCTGATGTTTTT
>CAKAKQ010037449.1:0-10184 GCA_916700675.1 Helicolenus avius
TACTTGAGCCAACTGGCACGGCGCTGGCGTCCTCTCCCCGGCTCCCAGTCTGCCATGATGATGACAATGGCAACCAGCTACCGCATGGCATGTAGAAATGACAAAGCAAGCCAAGGGATACTTGGACGACGAGAAGATAATGCAACACAACTGATCAATCGCTCCGTTAAGAAAACAGCTAACACTGCTAACCATTTTTCTTGAACATCAGCCTCTTCATAGAGAACGGTGTGCTTTCAGTGGCTTTAAAAGAGGCATTTTCTAGAAGTGGAAAGAAGAAATTAGGTTATATGAGGATGGAGGTTTGTATCCTCTAAAGGGGCGCATTTTTTCTAACCACCAAGAACTAAAATGACCTACATTCAAGTGTGCCACGAGCTTATCCGCTGTGTCCTGCCTTAACCTGCTCCAGTCAGTAATAGTGAGTGTGCTAGAGAAGCTTCAGCTGAGAAAAAAGGCAGTGTACATACAGCAGACAGACAGTCACAAACATTGTGTTTCACCATTAAAGAGAAAAAAGTCAAGTCTAATCCTGCTGTTATCGTCTCCTCCGCGTCTGTGTGACATCACTGTGAACACGCTGCCGCCAAATCCCGCATCAGCAGTCTAAACACACTTTAATTGGTGTGTGAAAAGCTAACTGAATATCCTGTAGATTTGTGACGGCTGAGTACGAGTCTGTTTGAATTGAATTAGTTTTTGACTTTGCTCATTTGGCTGCTACCTGCCTCTCACTAATACAAATACTTGACTACAGTTATCAACACAGACTCGTATGGGTCGGACTTGTTTGCCAAATCTCCGGCTCCATTCAGGACTTCGCTGCCAACAGGCTGCTTATTCTGGAGGGTGGAAAAAAAATGTTTGATTTAAAAATAAATAAATAATAAAATAAATCTGAAACCTATTGTTCTTTGGGTGCCCTTCTCTGCAAAGTGCAATATAGCAATTAATAAATCATCTATGATATTTTTTTTATGAATAATGTAGACTTATACAGCCATCATGAGTTTTAATATATAATAAGCATGAAACACAGAAGGAAAGCTTTAATAGAGACATGGAAATAGTAAAAATATGGCTCATATTTGAGGCCTGATCTGATGATGGTTAAATCTCATTTAGATTTGATTGATAATTGATGCTACACCGTGAAGATGCATGGTGTCTCAAATGATAGATTACAAAGAGGTGAATGTTTTCAACTTTCAACAAGTGCAACAAGAGCTTTTGTTTATTTGGGTGACAAACTAAAATCTACAACTAGTTTACAATGAAGAGTCCACCCTGTGTTTGTGTTGTGCTCCTGACAGGTCTGGATGATAAGTGAGCACAGTAGCCAGGACGCCTCCCTGAACAGTTCACCTCTGTTTTGGGGCTGACTGCTGCCTGAACTCTGTACCCCCACTGAGACAATAAAACGGCTGGATGACTATGGGACTAGCAGAAAGGCCGACAGTTTATAACTCAAGAGAGGCGCAGCTACACAGCTCTGTGTGAAGATAAAGATTTAGTAACGGTGAGAGATTGGAATTCTCTCAGTCCGAGGTCAGACGGCCAAAGTTACCTTTCTCAATCCCCTGAGGGCGCATGAGGAGACAAGCTGGAGCGCACAGTGACGTCCCTTCAGCTCCACACAAAGGAGTTGTCGCAGTGAATCAGAGAGCTCATCAGTCCAGCCAATAATTGCTTACTTGGTTTTGTAAATGACATCTATAAGAACGTTATAGTCCGTCTCCTGCATTCACTTTGCTGCAACATTTTACAACTAGTAATACGGACACGTAGGGAAAGAATAGCTCACTTCCTTTATTATAAATGATTGACTAAGCCTTTGCAATAATTGCCTCTACATAGACTTAATTTAGATCTATATCATGTGGTTCGCATTCAGAGTGCAAAGCATGCAAATGTGGACAGGTCTTTAATTTCATTTTCTTTAAGGTCATTTTCATGTTAATGCTGAAGAGGTTAATTACACTGAGATGAGAGAAACAATGTTCTTTACACCGTCAACCATGTTCTGGCCATTAATGTGAGGAAAATAAAAACTACACAATAATTTATGATCTTCATTTGTAAGAAGAAATTAATACAACTTAAAGAGAGTCTTATTTTTTTTAGAGTTGTTTAAAATATATGCATGTTTGTATGTAAGTGTATGGTTGTATTTGTAGTTGTGTATGTATGGGTGCATTTGTGTATGAATAAGTGTATAGTTTTTATTGACGTACAATCGTGTATAGATTTCTATTTTCTTTTATTAATGTAAATTCTGCTTCTAGTTAACTGCGGAGCGTGAATGCAAATAAACTTAAAGTTGCAGCTTTTTGTGTTTTTTGTTGATGCTGCTTTTAAAAATGCAGAAGAGCTGAAGAGAGAGAGAGAGCGATCCAGGAGTATAGATTATTTCACTAGAGAAATGTAAATAAAGCACAAACATCCCTCTATGGACCTTTAATAGCAGCTCTAACTGCAGCATTCAAGATATTATAATACAAAAAAGAGCATTAAAGCCATTTATTGAGGAATATTTTGCCTTTTATCCAAATACTTTTCTACACTACGATGGAAAATGTACACATTTAACTCTTACTTTTGTTAAAAGTTGCAACATTAGAGCAGTGTTATCTTGGGAGTGACTGGCACATTATGATATAGGAGTAGTTTAAAAGTCTTGATCTTTTCACACTCTAAGAAAGAAGTGTTATTGGAGAGGATTTGCTATGCGATTCCCTTTTCATTCTAACGGCATTAAAAAGCGTAAAGACTGGGAGACAGAGGAGTGGGGCTGACGTCACAGTCCAAGAGTCACCCGCCGTGTGTTCGGCGTCTCCAAGTGAAGACTTATCTGCAAAGGAGTTTGGACGGACAATGTGGGTGGACAGGGCGTGAAACTACTATCATCATCAGTTCTGAATGAGAAAGAGAAAACATATCTTCCACAAAAAAGGAGGCTCATTCCAATTCAGCTGCGTTGTTAGGACAACGAGAACCATCCCTCAGATGATTAGTTCCACTTCAAAAGAATTTACTTTCCGCAGTGGAAACGTCCCCCTTTTGTGTCCTTACACAGGGTTTTCTCAGCCCAAAAGAAGAATCGTATGTTTAGTCAGCCTGTTTATTATTCCTTCTGTTCCCACTACAATTGTATTAAATAAATAGAGTACGACTAACAAAGGCCTATTAGCCCATAAACATGTCCTGGTACACACAGAAAAGGCTAAATCACAGTCTCTGCATAAGAATTAAGTTACTCTAAATGCTGGTAAAAGGCATAAACTACATTGCTCGGGACGTGGTGCCAACTCAGAATATCTCGTCACTGACATCATGAAACATGCATGTTATGTTGCGCATATTTTGTTTAGCTGGGGATTCGTTATGTGGCTCCATGTCAGTTTTGAAGAGACGCCGCCCCTTGCAAAACAGCACTAGTCACTGGTGATGGATCCTGTGGTACGGCAGTATGCTATGTATTTTCTGGCGCACATATTTTACAGAAAAATATAGATTGTTGATTTCTGATAAGCAGCAAGGCCAGTCACATTAATGTAAGTAGTAATCTAATAAACTTTTAATTTACACGACATACATTTACACATTTTATACTTTAAGTTATTCCAAAATTGTCCAAAATGTCAAAAAAACAACACTCAAAGTCTGCAAAAAAAGTGAATTAGAGGTAAATAATTAACACTACTGTTTGGTGTCAATTACACACAACTTAATGTGATTACGAATGTGTGGTTAAAGCAGCAGATCAAAGAGAGCTACAGCACTTAGCTTGATTGTTAACCTGACTTCCTCCAGATTTTAAAGACACAATTTGAATGCAAAGTTGAAGTTCTGCTGGTTGTTCAGATAAACAGACATCTAGCCTGGTTCAGGATGAAACGTTTTTTGATGCAGCCTGAAACTGGCAGCTGTGACATCATGGTTACTTTCATTGGATTTTTTTTTTTTAATGTGAGGTTTATTTTTGAAGCTGAATCAGCCTGGAATACCAACATGTCTACAGGCCTTTAGGCAACATGCAAACAGTCTAGCGACAATGAGAGAAGCTTTACTTCTCCAATAAATAATCTGTTTTTATAAGGAACCTTAACTATGTAAAACATATTTATGTTATTTATTTATTGATTGATTGATTGCTGGGACGGATCTTTCCATTTTGTTTTTATATAATTCTACAACTGTTTGTCCTGGTTGATTTAAAAAAAAATAAATAATCAAACCTCAGTCCTGTCAGTGGTCTTTGATGACTGTATACTGCAGTATGAATATTGACTGGCCATCCTTCTCTTCATGATGAGCCTCCTTGTGACCTACAGTATATTTAATATGCTCAACAGAAAGAGGCCTCTTGGCACAGGACACGCCAGCAGCAGCCCTTTAATGTTAGCAACCGTCAGAGCTTTGATTTCTGATTGATGAGTAAGGTCGGTGCAACAGCACAACGACACCACTGGTCATCTCGGCCCTTTTTCCACAACAGGAAACATCTCCTATATTAACACGGCAAAGCAGCGCTGCCCCTCAGACCCTCAGCAGCTTCCACGTCACCCATTTGAAACTGTGTATCTACAATAAACGCCTCACGGCTACAAATGTACAGAATAAACAGTACATATGTAACACATGTAGACTGAGCAGGATGGAGGTCAACAAGTAGGACGTTTTTTCTGTCCACTAGCACAGGTTAAAGAGAGAAACTGAAAAATGGCAGGCAGTTTATCTGCAGTATCACCGACCTGCTCACTACACCTGTAGTTTTTGATATTTCAAAAGACTAACATAAAGCAGATACACACAGGTTGTCAGTTTATTAGGTACACAAAACTAAAACTCAGTGTAATTCAACACCGCTGAAGTAAATGCTAACTTCATGAAGCTCATAGTGTTCAGTTGTTCAGAGGAAGTAGTTTGTGGTGCTGTTGAGTTATACAGGGAGGCGTTTCTAATATTTTGCAATATCACATTTACATCAACAAGGGCACAAATATTAGAAAGACCTCTCAGTGAAATGCAATATAATTATACAGCACCACAAAGTACAGCCTCCAATATGACCACTGAGTTGCATTGGTAACACTTTAGCATTCATAAGCAGTGGGGATGTAAGAAAATATAGAAAAAAATCGAATATCGCAATATTATTTTTTGTGATACTGTATCGATTCTCAAAAACACTATCAATTTTTAATTAATAGTTTACAGTTTAGTCAATACTTTATTTCGTTTTCAAAGAGATGCGCCCTCTCAGTGTATGTAACCTCTCAAACTAGTGCTATGATGGTGGATGTTACAGCGACTGTGATAAATGCAAATGTAGATCCCACTGTTCTGATTGCATAAAAAAAGACTTTATGCATATGTTGGTGTGTTCTTTATACAACTGCTTACAGTATTGCAATATAGCACTATATGTTGACATGATATGTATCGTATCGCCAGTTTCTTGCCAATACACAGCCCTACCAAATAGTGTACATTAATCAACATTTAAAAATGTTCGTATATCTGCTTACAACAACCTTACAGTATGTGCATATCATAGAGTTTAAGGCAGCAGTTGCTACAAAAATATGGTAAAGCTTGAATACCCTAAACAGCTGGGGACTTCTAAACTAGTTCTACTCTGAAATTCATTTAAATTGTACTGTTATTTCCACTTGTCATATGTCTCTATTTATTGTATCTTACTGATTTAATCAATGTTTAGACTGATGGAATAAATGTTTTTGGGACCATTTAGTATTTAGGTCAGGTTAGTTCATTTTTAGAGTCTTTGGTTTAGTCTTAGGTGTTTCGTACTGTATAACACATGCGCTTTTTCAAATCTAGACAATGTGTTAGTATTAAAAATGTATATTTACTATCTTCTTAGTGTCTGAGCCCCTATTTACAAGCTTTAGATATGTTATCAGGGTGTCCCATTTCACATATCTCCATTATGTCTTATGATGATGATGATGTACTTGTATCTTAACTGTGTTATCAATAAACTGAAACTCAACTATTTAACTAAAAGCGAGTCTACTTGTAGCTGCAACCTTTGCGATGGATGCAGTATTTTACACCTCAACCACAAGTAACAGGTAATGTAGAAATACACCCAGTGGCCACTTTATTAAGTACACCTGTACAATCTAATGCAATGCAATACAACTGTACTGCCATGAAGTCCGCTTTTATGATGCTCATTATGTTCAGTGGTGCAGTGTAAATTCAATTATACGTTTTAGCATTGAGGTCATAGTTAGTGGTGGCGTTGTACTGGACTGCATTATATTCAAAGGTGTTTCTAATATTCTGCCTCCCTCATGTTTGGAAACTGGGACGACAGAAATTAGCCTTTTCAACGCCTCTCAGTATAATGTAGTCCAACTTTAACTATGACCTCAGTAATAGACATACAATTGAATTTTCAAATTTACGACAATGAGACCTGAACATGAAGGTAGAAATTATGGCAGAGCTGTTGCATTGAATTGCAATATATAGATTATATAGGTGTGCCTAATAAAATGGCTAAAAATGAATTTACAAACTCGGTTAAAATGTATTATTATTTTTTTCCTTTTCCTAATAAATGAGGACGAGCTGACGTGTGAAAAAAAAAAACTCAACTGCAACTAATTGCTCCTTTCATCTATCCAATTAAAAGCAGAATTTTAATCCGAGTAGTTTATTTCTTGTTTTGATAGCTCATCACGTGCACGCAGCCCTTATAATCAGCACAAAAATGTAAGTTATTGCATATTAAAGCAGCACTAGAGACATGATTCTGATCACCGTCTCCCTACACAAGGCCAATCCCACAATGCCTGGGCCTATTTGACAACCTCACTAATGGATGTGTTGGTGAAGCTACCTGCTAACTGCTAACGTTTTCAATCTATACCCACTCAGGTGTGTATGTGTGAGAGGGTGTGAGAAGGTTGTTAAAATGGTGCTGGGGATCAATAGGATGTTGTTGTTAGTGAGAGACCTTTCAAGGGAAACATCAGTGAGGTGGCATCACAAGTTGTCATGTGTGATGTTTGTGAAATGTATCTGCAACGTCTCTACCTTCAGCCGCCTGTATAAACAGTCGGCGGCGACAGCTCAGCCTCCCTGAATTCTCTGTGATGAAACAGCTCGGTTGCATGAGGTAATCTCACCCTTACCCAAATGAGATGGTAATGCCTTCACTCAGGGAATTCAGCAACACGCAGCAGCACCTAGAAGGAGGCTGTGCAACTCAAATGGGACTAATAATAGAGCCTGCGTTCTCTTAACTCGGAAATCTATATTATACGCTTCAAAAATGAGATCAACTATATGGGTCAGTGGGATTTCTGTGAGAAAAAAAAATGCAAACCAAAAGGAAATATGCTCTGCTGACAACAGATCTGAGGAACGCAGTAGCTAATAAGAAAATTATTTGGGCAGAGTAACAGCTCAGAACTTTAATTAACAGAGCTGGTTTTAACTGATTGAAAGGGAATACATGTCCACGCTTGGTGTGCGCGTGAGCCTAATTATTTTCAACCCCTTGATTGTCTAAATAGGCTTTATAAATAAAAGCACAAGTGACTTGAAATGTTCAAAGGAAATTATTTTAGAAATGGGAATGATCAAAGAGCAGTCTTTCATAACTTGTGTGATCTGTGGGCTGGAATACAGGGGGACGTCAGTCCTCACACTGCTTTGGCGGCCTAGGTTCAACTTTGGAGGACGCACACACAAACACACACACACACACACACACACACACACAAACACACACACGCACACACACACACACGCACATGCACATGCACACACAACATCTGGCTTTCTCAGGAGACAATAAAAGACATTTATTAGCCTCCGCCTCTGCTCAGGCTGTCCACATATTAAACTGAACTAATAGAAAAAAACAGCATCAATTAATATTGATGTATATGATATGATAAACTATATAGGGCTGTCAATCGATTACAATATTTAATAGCTATTTATTGCATAATTGTCCCTAGTTAATCCTATTTTATCTGTTCAAAATGTACCTTAAAGGGAAATTTGTCAAGTATTTATTACTCTTATCAACATGGTAGTGGGCAAAAGTGCTTGCTTCATGCAAACGTATGTATATTTTTATTATTGGAAACCAATTAACAACACAAAACAATGACAAATATTGTCCAGAAACCCTCACAGGTACTGCATTCAGCATAAAAATATATGGTCAAATCATAACATGGCAAACTCAAACCCAACAGGCAACAACAGCTGTCAGTGTGTCAGTGTGCTGACTTGACTATGACCTATCATAAAATGGGCATGTCTGTAAAGGGGAGACTCGTGGGTACCCATAGAACCCATTTTCATTCACATATCTTGAGGTCAGAGGTCAAGGGACCCTTGTGAATATGACCATGCCAGTTTTTCCTCGCTAAAATTTAGCATAGGTGTTAAAATGAATATGCGTTAATGTGTTATTATAGTGTTAACTTTGACAGCCCTAGATATATATAATATGATATATGAGAGATGAGATCATCTATAGGCATCCTCAGTGACGGATTTACAACATGGAATAACAGTTAATCGTGTTTTATTGTGGAGATGAATAATAAAACGTGTTTAGATGATTATGTCAGTGACTTCACGTTGCCTCTGGCGTCGTGTTCACATGTGTGTATTACCAATAGCCCACGCTGGCTGCTGATCCTGTTGTTTATGTTACCGCCTGTTATCTTTACTTTACTTGTGTTGATAAAAAGGAAAGTAAATGTACAACATTTCATGCATAAAAAAAGCTTGGTACTTACAGTACAGCTGCGTGGTAACAAGCTGGAGAGAGGGAGTGGCGTTTTTTTTTTTCCCCTCCTAGGCTCCTTGGCATTATTCATGGTGCCTCAGATGTGGTATATCTGAATTAAGTTAATGTACAGAGCATAGTTAATGATGTGTTTGATCAAGTGGTAATAATACAAGTCAAATGCATAGTTTTTAGTGATTAATTCAAAGCAGGGGCTCATTATGTTGGTGCTCTTAAAAGTTTTAGATATTGTACAATTTCAAACATGATAGCAAGAGAGAGAACTGTTCTCTTCAACACAACTTCTTCTGTAGAGATCAGACTTTGTTTGGGCGTTGACCTGATATCTGTCAAAGCAGGGTTTTGTACTTCTTATACTGAAGGCGTTGCATTTCCAAGGGAATATGTTATTTTTGTTGCAGATAAATATTTCTGAGACACACCCCAGTTACACATGTGGATTGCATAATCCTGTCAATTACATAAGTGAGAGAGCACTATGGCAGTCACACCACAACAGCACAGATAGTGTAGACACAGTACAGGAGAGGAGCGGAGGATAAGTGCTAATTACCTCAGCCATATAAAGGAGCTATATGAAACACTCATTTTTGCATAGGTGATGGGTTTTTGATCCCCTGCTTCTTCCAGATGCCTCGAACACAGGATTATTATTCCCTGCGGACAGAAATAGATGCAGTCAGTTCTGCCTTGTTCTTTTTTGAAAGTCATCTGTGGAAGAGTGCAAACTTCACAGCAGCGATACTGGCACAGTACTGATCCTGGGACAAAAACACTGCAGCTGTTTTTGATGTTAAATGTGTTAAAAGTGCTGGCGCACACACACCTACACATTGTACATCCCATTAGCATATCATAGCATACGTCCAATACAAGGTTAGGCCGCCTCATTGATCATGAAGAAGCCACTCTTAAATCCGTTACCTGGGCTCCTCAAAGCATCACTAGCAGTTAATTACTCTCTCTCATGCCCCCTTTAGCCTGTGGCTAATGATAAACCATTCCCATCAATACTCCTTAAACTTCAGAGGGACCTAAATGACACTTTGGATTATTTTATTGATGACTGTAAACAACTAAAGCAACAATGGGTTATGTTGCATTCCTTCCTGTTGCCTCTGTGCCATGAGAGCACTTCTGTCTTGCACTTTGGGGTCAACACCACACCAAATCACATTTGTCCCCTCCATTAACGTCACAGCCTTAAAGCAACATATCATCACAGTGCGGAGCTTGGTCTAACTGTAATTGAAAAGGCCCAAGGGGAATTCCTGGGCTGTGTGTGTGTGGGGCCCCCTAACCCCCGCCACCCTACATCCATCATTGTAGAGTTAGGCCCTGGGGTGTTCTTGTAGCGCTGGAGGTTAACAGT
>CAKAKQ010037451.1:2094-14279 GCA_916700675.1 Helicolenus avius
GTGATGATCATAAAGTGGGCATGTCTGTAAAGGGGAGACTCGTGGGTACCCATAGAACCCATTTACATTCACTGATCTGGAGGTCAGAGGTCAAGGGACCCCTTTGAAAATGGACATGACAGTTTTTGCTCTGCAAACTTAACGCAAGTTTGGATCGTTATTTAACCTCCTTCCCGACAAGTTTTCTAGTTTCATATGATACCAGTATCTTTATTCTAGCTGTAAAACTGAGCCCGATACAACCTCCGAAATATCGATTGCGTTAAAATTAATTTGCGTTAACACATTATTATCTCGTTAACTTGGACAGCTCTAATTTTAACGTTTAGTACTACGACATAAAACACGTCAGTAAATATCCCACTAGTGAATTTTGAAGCCGTTACGTGTCTTAAAAAAGGCGGTTGCTAACAAGTGGCTAAATGAGACGACTAAATGTCATCACGCCGACTCGTCCTCCTTTACAGCCTCCTTGTGTATACTCACGCTCATGTGACCGTGGTGTAGCTGGTTTATAGCCTAACGTTAGCTTTTTACTTCTGCTGATTGCATTCACACTTCAGAAATCATAAAGTGGTGTTTATTTGTGGAGATTATCTTGCTGAACAAAACGTGTCAGTATCATAAATGTTTGTTTGCCACAGAGCTTATTTTCTGCAATAATCCAAAACCCAATGGAACAATCCCGTTGGCTTTTTGTTGAGGGAACCAGGGCGATGCTGACTTCCTGGTTGGCCTGCAAACATACGTCATCCTTGGAGCACTCTATTCAAGTGAATTTATTTAGAGGTGTGATTCAGAAAGAAACACACACTCAGTGTCCTATGATATACATTGGAATATCAAAGCAGTTTGCATCAATTACAGTGTTGTTGATCCAACAGCAGAAAAAACATACTCTCATACGCTTAAAGGAACAATATACAACACTGACAGCTAGCATTTAAATTGGGTAACAGCAGTCCAAATTCAAACATTGGAGCCATGACCCGTTGGTTCCTCCGGTGGGACTGATACCAGCACACGTTTTCACAATTCGAGGGTTACCTTCTAGACACGACCACATTAGCCTATGGCCAGCAGTTGTTGGAATCACTTCATCAGCTGTGTGTCTCAAATACTCGCTGCCTTGATAACCCAGCTGCACACGGACCACACAGAGATGTGCCGAGGCTTTTCCGGCCAGGTAGAATGTAATGTTGTGATATCTCCGTTGATCCAGTTCATTAGCTTGCTTCCACGGCTGCAGAAGGCTGTGTTTGCGTGCCAATTTGTTTCAATATGTGCAACGGGGACGGGACCACACAGAGCCGAAACAAAAACACTCGTTCCGGACCGGAATGGAAAGTTCAAAGGAGAACATACTGGCTGTAGCATTGTAGCACCAAATGGCAGACAAAGTTACAGTAGCAACTAGCTGGTGTGTAGCTAAAGAGACTGGACCACAGAGGGCCAGCCCTACAAACACAAAGTTCTGTCACTGACTGACTGACTGAGTGATAAAGTTATATGATTGTTCGGCCGAGTGTTGGAGTTTCCTGATTGGCCGTTGCTCTTTCAAAATGAAAAGGTGGGGACAGGCCTTTGTTTACGGTTTCAGCAGTTCCACTAACCTGTGCCAGTGATCGCCTCGCTTCCCAGCACTTGTTGCTTGATGGGCTGCCACTAGACACAAGGCACGAGGCACCTTATTGGATGAACGCTTTCCCTTGTGGCAAAGAGTATCAATATACTGTACGTTCGTTGCTCGTGGGCTGCTGCTCCCAGCTTTAAAATCAGAACCAACATGGCGGCCTGTTTGGAAACTTACTTCTCTTATATCACGAAATCAGTTCACCGAAATGTGTTTCTGAAAACATTTGAAAACATCATATTTATTTATTATTTTCCATGCAGTTGCTGAATCTGTCTTTATTTTGGCTCAACAATGGTTAGTTAAACTCTGTTTGCTTGCTTCCATGGCTGCAGAAGGCTGTGTTTGTGTGCTAATATACGTATGTGGCAACGGGGTGTTGAAATGGGCAGTGGACCGGATCACACCGGCCAAAACAAAAACAGACGTTCCGGACTGAAATGGAGATTTCAAAGGAGAACATACTTGCTGTAGAATTGTAATCTGAGAAGCTAGTATTTCAATGTAGCATAATCTCTGATGACATATCATGGTCATTTTATGATTTATTACAGTAAGTATACTACAAATTGGTCCTTTAAGATTTCATTTTGTTACAGGCCATAGTTAGCACAGGGAGTTCTGTCTCTCAACCCTCCCTGAACTAAGTTCATAAAACTCAACAGCGCACAAAAAAAACTTATTTGAAAGAGGAAAAAAAGATTAACTTCCAGAGACTTAAGTGTCTTCGCCGCTAAATCCCTTTTCAAACGTCGGGAAGAGACTTGAGGGAAATAAATATATAAAGTCATCCAAGAACCAGGCTAAGTGGTTTATCTCCTTTCATCTTGCCACCGCTATACGAGGACTAATCCTGCCTTGTGTCTTCAGCGCGGAGCCGGGGCCCCTCTGAACTACGTTAAATAGAATAGATTAGCTCCTCGGAAAAGTCACGAGGTGGCATTTTCAGAATGTGTCTTGCTTTTTGGTGCCATAGATAGTGGATGAGTCCGTATCTGTGCTCAGCTCAGTCTTTGGGTGTGTATCTGCCATCTGAACTCTCACCGGAGCGAAGGGAGGTTTTGCAGGATTGCTGGCGATAAGGGGCCATTGATTGTCTTTTTGGTGAGCAGGTTTATTTGAACCTGGAGAAATCAGTGTGTGAAACACTTTTTGCGTGTGTGAGATATGTGTTTGGGGATGGTTTGTAGCTGTGTGAACAGGGAGTGATAAAAACCCACGTGAACCATTCAACAAACCACCATCTGCGTGAGCATTGTTCTCCGTCTATTCGTCACAATGTCCATTCCTGCAGACAAAGAGGACAGAGACAGCAGGAAGTGGAGTGTGGGTGTGTAATGCAATTAAACGACTCCTTCATCTCGTTTGATCTGCTTCGTTTCATTTGGTCGTACTAATTTGAAATAAGGAATCAGATAAGGTGAAGCCATCATGTGTTTTCACATCAAAAGTGACGGATGTTTCCACTGTGTTTCCTCTTCATCTCCTCACTCAGACTTCTGAGGGCAGTGGTGATTAGATCATCTCCAGCTCTCTACACAATGAGCTATTGTGGGGAGACGCAGCCGTAAATTGGACTTGTCAAAGCGATCTAGTTAAGGCTGGATCAAAGGCTTCACTGAATGCTACTATACCTCTCGTTCTGAGAAGACTTGTTTATGTCTGCTAATTTCTTCTCAGCTGAGTATAAGGGTGAGTTTATGGGCAGGAGATGTCCTGACAGACCTGGAATCAGCAGAAGAATGAGAGCCAGACAGTTTATCTGAGGACAAACTCGGCATCAGGGAGGTAGACGTATGCCCATTTCAGAGTACGTATGTGTTGTATGTACATTGAATACATTAGTTGTCTCATACAACTACGGAGGTGTATGGGAGGTTCTCCAGATGCACTGAGTCGGGGGAAGTATTAACAAGACCGCAGCTATGACAGATATGCCCAAACCAAACCAAACAAGGCGAGCTGAAAAGACACAGGCTGCACACAGAGGGCTCCCGAATGAAGAGAGAAAGGAAAGGTCGACGCACCATTATTCCTCTAATCTGGTGTCTGATCGAGGCCAAGAGCACGGATTTCAGGGCGAAAAGAAGGCTGTGACCATTTCCGGGAACATCATGTGGTTCCGATTTGTCGAATGATGGGCTGGGTTACTGTTTCCCATGTCTTATTGATTTGGAGGGAGCATTTATCAGCATGTCAAAATGCACGCAGTCTGATGTTATTTATGGACGTCCATAAATCGGCCTCCATCTCTGCACTGCAGCGGTAGCCATACAGCACATGTGCCCAATAACGTTCAACTTCAAGCAGTCTGCATCAGAAGCAGTCTGCATTAGAAGCAGTCTGCATCAGCAGCAGTCTGCAATAGAAGCAGTCTGCATTAGAAGCAGCGCTTCAAGTGGAACAAAAGAAGTGCCGGTACTCTCTTATTCACATGTCGGTGTGTGTTCTGGCCGGGATCAGCAATCTCTTGCAATTTATTCCAATTTATTCATTATGTTTTTAAGCATGTTATACTGAGTCAGTCATAATCAGCTGTGGTTTTATTACTATTATTATACTTGGGTTATGCATCTTCTACAGTAGGCCTGTTAGAATCCCCGAGCGGTCAAGGAGGCAATGAGGAGAAGTCCACAACTGGATGGCGTTTCAGCATGAAAGCATTTTATTTCTCTTTCACCACCTCCGACACACATGTTGGCCTCCACCTTAATATTCCCCTTTGGACTTAAATTCACCAGCCTTATATAGCCCATTCAATTGGCACATACCATTCCTCATATCACATACAACACACAAATATACGAAAATATACAAATCTATGTACATAAAACCATTACCCAAAATATAAATTCTCTTAATAAATATAGACACACCTAAATATCTTTACTAAATACCAATAAATATTTCCCCTGAATAAATACATTTAAAACAGTCCCATCGAACTCCCCTCTACCCACGCCCCACTGGTTTAACCCTCCCGGAACTATTTATAGGTGCGCGGGCCCCGGGGATCTCTTTCACCCGAACACCTTGGGAAACGGAAACAGGCGGAGGTAAGTATAAGCATGATGTGTATTTTAATACCTATTTTGGTATTCTACAGGAGAACGACGAGGAGGAATTGCCCGGCGTCCCCGCTGTAAAATACCCTGCATGCCAGCCTCACCCCACTGAAATACATCAACAGTAAATGAATTAATCAACAAATACATGCGTGTGTTCATTTACCTTGTTAACAACATGTACCATTAAGTGCGTTCAATAACCAGTTATGTATAGTAATTATATTTATAGTTAAACATACTATAATTCCACTCCAGTAACGGCCTCTAATACTCCAATAATATTCACACTGTAACATTCTAGGGTTCAGGTGGTGTGTTTGTATGTGTACTCATAGTGCTAATGGTTGAAGAGCTTTCCTGTGTTATTCGTAGCCTATAGTATCTCTCTATAATATATTATAGGATGTCTAGAGCCAGGAATCAACAGCAGACAGACGGACAGGCAGGTATGCAGAGCTGAGGTGTGTGAGCTTCATTCAGGTTTTAGGAGCAGTGTCCCAGTCTGGATGCTCCTTCATATTATACTATTATACAAATACACTGGCACTGCACTGCTATGATACTCCATTATCAATCTCCCAGAGAACAAGATATGGAGTGGGCAGAGAAGAGTACCGGCAGCTTGAGAGATGTTCCGTTACACAAGTAAAAGTCACAGTGCCCAAGGAGGAAAATGAAGAAGTGCCGGTACTGCGTAATAGCCGGTGAATATCGGCCCACTTCGAGTACTGATTAGAAGATAGCATAGTGTATCTGCATTCAGTCACAGCATGTGACAGTCCTAGCAGTCTGTGCTGGTAATGTTTGCACCACATGGGATGAGTTTGTGGCCTAAAATTAGGAACTGAAAACCCTTTTACCACACATGTTGCAGATGCCTCCTTTTGCAACAATGAAAATAGTTAAAAATCTCTTTTTCCCACTATACCTTTGTGTATTATGCAGTCACGTGACTTCTGACGATGTCTGTTGTTGTCGCAGCCATGTTGGGTACCGATGATACTGAGCTACTCCTGTCACTGATTTTGGCGGATACTGCCTAACTTTTCATTTCATGACATGACAAATAGACGTAGACGACATAGATGGACGACATTTCAGCTCCCCAAAGGTGAAGCCAAAACATCTCCATCACCCCCTGGTGGCTGGCTGCAGTATAGGTCATAAGGCCCGCCCCCTCCATGTCAGTGGGTGGGACTTGGGCCAAACTAAAAAGCCAAAGTACACGTCAAATAAATGTTTGCCAAAGATGGCTTCTGTCATTTTAGGTAGTTCTTGTCATGCTGATATACAGTATATGTAGATTACTTAATAATTATATCCCGCTATTTCCCAATAGCTGGTAATTTATTTAAAGCATTTCCAGGAAAGGAATACAAAGTAAATGATATGCTGTATTCCCATGTCTGTTGATAAATAGATAATAATTAGCAAATAACGTCTTTGAAATTTCTTAAAAAAACTCCCTGAATCATGACATCAGCTACCAGGTTACATCTGTGTAGACAATAAGTCACACGATGGTAATCAGAAGTGTCTTCTATTCATTTTAGTTTTCCACCTCCGATGAAGAGCCTCATGACCCTATTTTAACGATCATATGATATTTTAGCTTGTAATTATTAAATAATGTTTAAAATAAAGTCATTTTCGATGCATTTTGAGGTAAATATTGGGCTAATTTGGCAGTAATTCCAAAGAAATTTCAAATAGGTTACTTGCTAATTATCACCTATAACAATGACATTTGCGGAGCTGTAAATGGAAGTGTTATCTGTATGAATACAGAGTAGGACCACCGTTTTTGTAGCCTGTGATTAAAACATTCTTTAATACCTTGTGAAAAACAGGAGAAAATAAGAAGAAGTTTACTGATTGCAGATTGCCCCATATGTGCATAAACAAATCAACAAATTCAACATAGTGACGATGAAGAATATCTATGTGTAAGGTTGAAAACAGATCGTGAAAACCTCCCTAAGGCGGCTGTAATACCATCAAAGCTCCAGTCATGCTCTATAACACGGTATTGGGACTTGCCTGCTGTTCTATTTTGGTATGTGTAAACAGGGGCCAGTAGTGGACCTCTATCTGTCAGCACAAACACATTTGCGGGAGCATTAAATGAGGGCCAGTGCCAAGGAGCAGCTTTATTTAATAATTAATCAAGGTGCAGTTCAAGGCACACAATCTGATGAAAGCGCTGTCTGTCAGGCGAAATTAAGCCCTTCTATCACTCCCTTATTGTTGTTAGTTTAGGCTGATCTCTCTTTCATTTCTCAGCCCCTCTCTCCCTCCCTCCCTCCATCCTTCTTGCCCCCACTCCCCTGTTCTTATCATAAGTTTGAGGTTGTCAACGTGTCAATTAAAACGAGCCGCGGCACGTTGTTTCATCGTATGGTACGTTTGATGTCTCGATATAAAAGTACTTTGAAATCTGTTTATGTTGCCTCGGCGTTGCTCTTTCTTCAGCACTCTTCTTCTCCCTGGCTGGTATGCTGTGGGTTCCTCTTATCTTTTGTGGCTGTGAATTAAAGCGTGCAGGAAAACGTAACAAAGGTATGCAAGAGTGCCGGTGATGTCACATGCGGGTGATGATGAGCTGAAAGTAAATAAAGCACGGTGCAGAAAGCTCAGCAAGGGCATGTAGACAACGTGGTTTAATCAAGAGACCGGCATATTCCAGGTATGAACCCAGAAGCAACGGAAGCCACAGTTCATTCAAAAAGTGTTTGGAATGTTCTTCATTTGAGTAGATAATCTTGTCCCAACAGAAGACTTTACTCATGTATAGATGTTAATCAAACCACAAAAGGTGAACATTTGTCCAGGTTGTATTTATAACTATTCAAGCTTCGCCAATTACCTCAATGATAACACAATGACTATTTTAAAGCTGCCCTAAACAATATTTCTATCAGGGCTGTCAAAGTTAACGCGATAATAACACGCTAACCCAAATTCATTTGAACACCACTAATTTCTTCAACGCATTAACGCAACTTGCGATTTTTAAGTTGTAGCGGACAAAAGAGAAAAACTTAAGGAATCCATCGGTACCAACATGTCATACTAGCTTGTCACAAAGGAGGTTAAATAACGCTCCAAACTTACACTAAACTTTGGCGAGGAAAACCTGTCATGTCCATTTTCAAAGGGGTCCCTTGACCTCTGACCTCCAGATCAGTGAATGTAAATGGGTTCTATGGTACCCACAAGTCTCCCCTTTACAGACATGCCCACTTTATGATCATCACATACAGTTTGGGGCAAGTCATAGTCAAGTCAGCACACTGACACACTGACAGCTGTTGTTGCCTGTTGGGCTGCAGTTTGCCATGTTCTGATGGAGCATATTGTTTGATGCTAAATGCAGTACCTGTGAGGGTTTCTGGATCAATATCTGTCATTGTTTTGTGTTGTTAATTTTACAATAGGGCTGTCAAAGTAAACACGATAACGCGTTAAGGCAAATTTGTTCTAGTGCCACTAATTTCTTTAAAGCATTAACGCAAATGATCTTTCGCAACTTGTGATTTTTAGGTTGTAGCAGCTCAGTTTTAAAGCTAGAGTGAAGATGCTGGTATCATATGAAACTAGAAAACAAGGAATCCATTGGCAACCAAGTCATACTGAAATTGAAACTGAAAAGACCCATGCTGTAAAAAAACTAAAGATTTTCTTTTAAAGAGAGGAGCGCTCCCCTTCCATCACCTCCGTCCATTAACATCAACTCTTGGCTCTGAACTTTAAAGCCTTAATCAAATGAGTCTTTCATCATCAAGGGTATAAACCTGCACGTTCTGCGTCCCAACATGCTACCTTTGTGCGTGTATGTGTGTGCAGTAGTGTGTTTGTGTGTGAGTCTATGCACTCATTGTTCACAGTACATGTATATCTATCATATCCATATGTCCACACAGTACATTCCTCACTAGCCACTCAAAGAGCTCTGAGGCATGTTCGGATCCAGCAACATAAAACACAAGCAGAACTGACTGGAACAATATGTGCGCCAGAGTCTGTTCTTCGTACCTGTACAGCAGCATGTCTTCAGCATGACACCACAGGAGGGAAATGACCAGCTATACTTCTGAAAAATAAGAGAAACGCTATAACTTGACCTACAGTAATTCTCCCCAAAACAAAACACCAATAAATAAAGAATGTCTATTTATCCAAATGTATTATTTGTGACAGTTTTACTGCTTGAACTAGTGTCGATGTGAAACAGAGCTACCTTAAACACATGGTACATACACAATAAGTAAAGTACTTCATACATGTATTACAATGATATTTACGCTCTAAAAGGTTATTTTTCTATGAGGTGATCTTAAAATAAATCTGACTGAAGCCATATTTAGATGTGGTAAAACACAGATTTACAATGTAATTTGCAGTTTTGCAGATAATAGGTCCTTTATTAATCTAATTAGGTGTTTTGATGTAATTTCATGAATACTAAATGCCCTTTGTAGCTGCACTGATTCATATTTTCTTGGGGGCAGTGAAACATGCTGTAAACAGGAAGTTGTTATGTGGTGTTTCTACCCACCTGAAACACCCTTTTTTTTGGTCTCCACCAACTCCCGAAAAAAGTCTGTCTCTTTAGCTATACACCAGCTAGTTGCTACTGTTACTTTCTCTGTCTGCTTATGTTTAGGAAACGATTGACTTGGTTAGGATTAGGCAACAAAACTACTATGTTAGGTTTAGGAAAAGATTGTGGTTTGGGTTAAAATAACAACGGAAATGGCGTTAATTAAAGCTGCAGTAGGCAGAATGTTTTTGGCATCATTGGGCAACAATTCCATAATAACCTTTCAGCATATTGTAATTCAAGTGTTCTTAGAGAAAACTAGACTTCTGCTCCTCCTCCTGGCTGTTTTCAGACTTTAGAACATCTAGCCCGTGACGGGAGACTTTGACCAATCACAGGTCATTTCAGAGAGAGAGCGTTCCTATTGGCTGTGCTCCGGCTAGGGGGCGGTGCTTGGTATTTCCATGGCTGCCGGGTCACAAACTTTCTCATTTTACAGTTAAACGGTACAAAACAAGATGGTTTTGGAAACATTTGAGGAGAGAAATACAGGAACAGAATATTGATTCATATTGGACTTTGTGAGTGATTGACAGCCGGCTCTCATAGACAGCAGATGGACAGCAGACCTCAGATCAGCTCTTACTGCTTGTTTTCCTCTAGTCTGTGAAATCTTGCAGATGCCGTTAGGAGCACCGGAGGACACCGGAGGACACCGGAGGACAGAGACACATGATATTTGTCAGATTATCTGTCTCATGCACTACTATCAGGATATAGCGACCGTTTTATAAAAATAACTTTTGTTAATCATATTTGCTCCATTTCTACCTAATGCAGCTTTAGTTATGTGACAAATAAATCAACATTGAGTTTTTTGACCCATCCGTACACCCTGACCTCCTCCCTACACAGCTCTTTATATTTCCTGGTTCACGATTATGTGAATTACACACAAATAGATTTTGTGTGTAATATACACAAATGACTGTGCATTACTTTTTGTAGGTATAGCTACAAACAGTGTATGAGACCAGGCTGGCATTTTGAGAATTATATACAGATACAAAAGTTAATTTAAGTTTATTTTTTTCAGTTTTTACTTTCACACCAGCTCTCCCATTGTCTTCAGATCGGGAGAGGAACACAGGAACGTGGGGGATTTCTATCGAACAGACAATGTGGGCCCGACCGTGTGACTGTGCTACTCCTTTTCAACTGCCCTCATGATGTGTCGTGGGAATTGCAGAGCTAACTTTACTTTGCAGAGTCATCAAAGGCCATGTTTAAAAAAGAAAATCAGATTAGATGTAAAAGGCCTTCAGAGCATGCCTGTGATCTGTGAGCAAGATTCATGATTCACATGTGTAGGTTTCAACTAAGAGGCCATGCCTGCTTATTATAGATGGACCAAAAGCAGCAGCTATTCTAAACTGACACTAGAATGGCGTCTTCAGACATGCTGGTTTCCATCGTAAGAAGGAAATCAGGATGTGTGAGAGCCGGTATGTTTTAATGTCACGGTACATCAGGTGTGTATATATATGAGCAGATCATAACGCTGATTTCACTCCACAGTTATTGGCATTTAATTAGGTTTGGATTTTCAGATAAGGTTTTATCGGAGTAATCCACTGCATTATCTCTCTGTTTGGATCAGCCTATAGAGAAATACAATTACACCTCCGGCTGAAATGGTAACATTTCCAATATGGAAATTCCCAAATGGCTTCATTAAAGACAGCCCAGAGGGAATTTACATTTCAATGGAGTAGTAGTAGTATGATGTGGTATACATGTATTCACATAAATTATATATTATCTCAGCAATAGAAGAAACAGCCTCTGATGGAAAGCATTGCTGAAAACAAACATCTCAGCAGACTCTGTCTAACTCTACGGACTTTAGATACTTATGCTCCTTGTTTCTGCATAAATGTCAATTACCAGAGTTAGTTTAGGATGAGCAACATTTTTTTGCAATAAAATGATCAGATAAATATCAAAAACACACCAAAGATTATTAACCCCTTACCATTCAGCCTCCTTTTTTATACGGGTAGGGGTGGGGAACAGGATGTTAAGGGATAGAAAGCAGGTCAACAGTAGATGTCACATAGAAGTGGTGTACATCATCTGAAAGCTGGAACCTGAAGATTCATTTGAGATGCAGCTCAGCACTGTGTGTCAAGTTGTTCTAGTCATAAATAAAAATGAATGAACATAAATTGTGAAAGTGTAAAAGGGTTTAGAACATTTAGATAAAAGTATATAATGGCCATCCCCATGCTCTATTATGGCTCATATGTACATTTTTGGGTTGATACCATTTGTTACACAGATTTCATGCTATTTTCTACCAAATGATCAATAATCTCTCCAAATACCACATTAAGACACCAAGACCTTGAGGAACACCAGAGAAAAAGACATGCTGGGATTTGGGATCAAAAACTTTTGACATTTTGAGATTTCTGCAATAATTGCATTTTTCGGCGATTTGATGGCGAGCACTTCTGTTCTGTAAACTCCATCCATCCTCTGAATGCTCTAGGTCTCTAGTCTGATCCATCCATCCTCTGAATGCTCTAGGTCTCTAGTCTGATCCATCCATCCTCTGAATGCTCTAGGTCTCTAGTCTGATCCATCCATCCTCTGAATGCTCTAGGTCTCTAGTCTGATCCATCCATCCTCTGAATGCTCTAGGTCTCTAGTCTGATCCATCCATCCTCTGAATGCTCTAGGTCTCTAGTCTGATCCATCCATCCTCTGAATGCTCTAGGTCTCTAGTCTGATCCATCCATCCTCTGAATGCTCTAGGTCTCTAGTCTGATCCATCCATCCTCTGAATGCTCTAGGTCTCTGGTCTGATCCATCCATCCTCTGAATGCTCTAGGTCTCTAGTCTGATCCATCCATCCTCTGAATGCTCTAGGTCTCTA
>CAKAKQ010037459.1:0-19570 GCA_916700675.1 Helicolenus avius
GCGCGGAGCCACGCTGCACTGCCAGTCCTAAACAACGTTTCCAGAGGAACTACTCCACATCACAATCACAACGCGTCCAGAAGTCAACCACCAAAGAGCTGAGATTTAACCAAGTGGACCGAAAACACCAGCCGAAAACCTGACGAGGACTTAGCGGAACGATTTCGTGCTACTTTTGAGTGTAACTTAGTTTTTTTTGCTCACTTTATATATATTTCTCGCTTTCAACGGTCGACTCTGTTTGGACGTTAAGATGAGGAGTCTGCGGTTGTTGTTGCTCGTCGTGCTGACGACTCTGTTTATCACTGAACAAGTAAGTAACTTTTCATTTCGGTTTAATTTAAATGTTGAACAACTAACCTTATATAAAACCCGACTGTCTATGGCTCGATAATATCTTATTTTTTAGAGAGAGAGGACTAACTGACGTTAGACTAGTCAGCCGTTGAGATACATTTAGAAAATGCGAGTAACGTTCAACTTTGTTCAGTTGAGTTTGTCTGTTTCTCCTTAAGACTCTAACGTTAGTTCAGGGTACCAACGGTCAGCAACCTTTACTATCTAGAGACAGTTTAGGCAAAAAAATAAATAAAAAAACTGTCTGGAGCCGCAAAACATTTGAGCATTGTGATGATGGTAACATAGTTTATAGTCTAAGTATATAGTACATAAGTCTAATACAGTGAGGGCCAAAGAGACAATGTACTACGGAGTATTAGGGCCACATTGAGGGAATTCACATCTTAGATTTACAGAATAAAGTCATAATATTACGAGGAAAAAGGCATAACTTTATGAGAAAAAAGTCGCAATATTATGACAATAAAGTCATAACTTTACAAGAAAAAAGTCATGATATTACGAGAATAAAGTCATAACGTTATGAGAAAAAATTGTAATATTAGTTGAATAAAGTCATGACTTTACGAGAAAAAAAAGTCGTAATATTAGTTGAATAAAGTCATAACTTTACGAGAAAAAATTGTAATATTAGTTGAATAAAGTCATAACTTTACGAGAAAAAAGTCGTAATATTAGTTGAATAAAGTCATAACTTTATGGGAAAAAAGTAGTAATATTACGAAAATAAAGTAATAACTTTACGAGAAAAAACGTTGTAATATTAGTTGAATAAAGTCATAACTTTACAAGAAAAAAGTTGTAATATTACGAGAATAAAATCCTCAATGTGGCCCTAATACTCTGTCGTACCATAGACCTACAACAATGATAAATAAAAATGAAAATGTAAACAAAAAACAGTTTTCATTTCCATTTTTAAAAATCCACAGGGAGCCACTGGAGATGAGTTAAAGAGCCTCATGTGGCTCCGGAGCCGCAGGTTGCTGACCCCTGATATAGCTTGATGTTATGCCACGGTAGCTTGTTCAATATGCTTATTCCTGGACGTTTTATGTAAGTGTGCCTAAAAAATAAGCTGTTTTTAAGCATAATCTAATGGTATCTTCCAGGAAGCAACAGCAGAGATATGTTAAACTACGTACTGATGCAGGCATGGGAGCAGTTAGCCAGTCAGGGTTTTTACTGATATTCACCCACAGACTACTTGTGTGTTCAAGCCAAGTTCAGACGTCCAGTTGGTTTCAAGTTCACAGAGGGCCACAAGTCTGTTCAGCCTCTAACTCACAGCTTTGACATTTAAAACCCAAACCTCCAGACCTGACCTGCATTTCCCACCACCCACACAGGGCTTGTGTCAAGTTTTAAAATGTCATTATCTGCAAGATGAAATGCTGTAAGAGAAACTGATGAGTATTTAACTAGGATAAAAAAAGCCAAGAATGATGAAATCCTACCTGACCTGACAAGTCTGACTGTCGGTAAGTAGATATGCAGGGCTCATTCTAAGGTAACAAAAACACAATTATTCTTAGTTTCAGGTGATTATACACTAATGAAAACATAGTTATGAATATCATATTCCATTTCTGCTAATAGATCCCCTGAAATATTATACACTGTTGCTTTAAATGTTTTCATTGATGTTCCGCCTTTAACATTTCGAATACTAATAGCTTTCATGCAAATAGGACAGCTTGATGACAGCTTTCAAGTCATACAATTGAAAGTTCCTCATTTGTTCAGACCCTTTATTTTTTGGGCACACGTCAATTTGAGACACGTCACTCTCAGTAACAAAATGAGACACAATATCAAAACAAAACTGTCAATATGTCTTTTAAAGACTGAGGAATAATTGCTGAGGTAGCTCGGGCCATTGTTCCCTCACAAATGTCTGAAAATTTTGTCCTGCTTTTAATCAGTTATGCTGACAATCACATCTGATATTAGATTATCATCTGATAAATCCTTGTTTTTTAGAGGACTAAATGTTTCAGGAAGTCCTTATTGTCTAACTGATGGTACACTGCTGCACGCTTAACCTCTAATAAAGGCAAATTCTTACTAACATACTGAGGATAGAGGACATAACACTATAAACTTTACACATTCATTTGGCTCACAAGAAAAAAAAGGAAATTTTACACATACAATAAAATACAAAGAGGAGAAAACATCTCATGACAAGGACAGTGCCCACAATGTACAGAAAGCTACAATTTTATCAAGTGCCAGGGTGTGCTTCTCTTTTGTCTGATGTCAAGTGTTCTTTGTCTTTTCAGTTCAGTTATAATTTGTTTGAAAACCGCCTCACCAGGGATGGTGACACACCTTGTCTTCCATGTCTTTGTCACAATTGTACATATGGTATCTTCCAATATAATTCTTGCTGCAATTTGGCTTGATTTTCTAAAAAAGCTCCATACATCACTGCATTATATTTCACATCAATATTATAACATTTTTTCTCCATACACCTCTAAACCTTTGGCACTCCAGAATAAATTGTTCATAGTTTCATCTTCATCACAATTATCAATAGGGCACCCTTTCGTTTAAACAACTCCACTTTACCACTGCCCGAACTGCTGCCCACTGATACAAGCCACATAATGTCTTGTTTATTTTCTGACAAAGTCTAACTAAATATGTTTTTAATACATACCTGGGATTCAGATTCATCTACGTTCTTTTGTGGGAAAACACTACCATAAAAGTTGTTTAACATATATATTTTTGCTGGATATTTCAACCCAATCAATATTTAAGAGTGTGACATTTGTCACAAGATCACTATACACAAGTTTGTAGTATGGTACAGAGTTTCTCCCCGTCTTTCCCCTCCTCTCCATGTGTCTGTTGTAAAGCTGGAAAACACTTGGAAATGGCAGGCTAAAGCAGAGCTCTGTGCATTGTCACAAGTGCAAAAATATCCTGGTTGCATGATTTATTTACTATTAAAGTCCCAAACTAGAGCCAGGGAACTTCACCACCTCTCCAGAAATGCATGATATGTATGATTTATGGACTGTATATTGTGAGAGGGAGAGAGCTGAAACCTGAAACTGTCCTGCTGGATGTGTGTAGCCGAAGCTGGCAAGGCGGTAAACATTGGCTAAATACTGAAAGAGTTGTGGAGACAAAGAGGGAATAAATACAGTTTAAATTGAGTTTTAATCTGAGAATAGATGTGATTACTGAAAAACAACTTTAACTGCTAAAATTGTCCTCTTGTCATCATGTAATGTACGTCATACTTTGCTCTACACATGCTTTGATTGATTCCCTGTGTCATCCCACTAATACACAGACTCTAGTCCTAAATTGCTGGGCGTGATGGGTTACGACATATATTCAAACTGTCTTTTTCTCTCTGAGTGTGGCTGTAAAATTACTGGTTAGTCAGTCAGTGACGTTGCTCACATCTGAAAGATGAATGCTGAAACAGGCTCGTGAGTTGGTGAGCCGGTAGTTGTGTCATTTTCTGGATGGGTGACTCACAGTGAGTCCCACTTGACTAGTCCAGGCAAGCAGATAGCTGCGTGGGTTTACACACCCAACCATGAGTAGGCGACAGGACGCATGTGACGCCTGCTCTCCATTAATGGTCATTCTCACAGTGCTTCTGAAACATACAGATGACAGAAAAATGTAGATAAAAAGAAATTATCTTAATGATGATAATCCGTGAATGTAAAAATAGTAGGTGGACATCCTTAGCTGTGGAAAATTGATATACAGTGTGTTCTACCTGAAGTTTCATGTGCCCTCAGTTTATCAGTTGCGCAGTATTAGTCACAACACTATTCTCATTGTCTGTCTGACAGCATCTGATTTGCTGCCAGACTGTTTCTATGACATTACTGGAACTTTATTGGTTTTATGTCTTAACATGTACAGCTAGACCTCAAAATAGTTAAACAAGTAAAACCAGAGTTCTAACTCGTTTTTTTTTTTTACAATGAGAAATACCAGTGAGGTTTTCACCACATAGTTTAAGCCTCTTAACTGATGAAAATCGTATCTTTTGCCAAATAGTGTGAGCTAAGACCTTTAGTTTGGGGTCAACAGATTCAAATAACTGTGATACACATCTCAATTCACGACATCACAATATCCTCAATGTGTAAGACAAAAGCTGATACTGTGTCTTTCTTTTATACCCATGTGTTTCTGTTAGGGCTGCAACTATCGATTATTTTCATTGTCGATTAATCTATCGATTATTTTCTCTATCAATGGATTAGTTGTTTGGTCTATAAAATGTCAGAAAATGGGGAAAAATGTCAATCAGTGTTTCCCAAAGCCCAAAATGACGCCCTCAAATGTCTTGTTTTGTCCACAAGTCAAAGATATTCAGTTTACTGTCATAGAGGAGTAAATATACTAGAATATACTGTATTCAGTTTTAAGAAGCTTTAATCAGAGAGTTATGATTAATTGATTAATTGTTGCTGCTCTACTCTCTGTACAATCCTACCAAACTCTGTCCAGGCCAAAAGAGTTGTAACAAAGATGTAAGTAATCTGTTTACCCTGAATTGACTCCCGATTCTTTTATTATCAAATATTTTGGCCTTTTGAGACTGCTGTTAACTAAACAGGCACGTTTGACGTTTAGGGGCTCAAACATTTTATGATTCGTAGCTTTGGTCAAACATACACCTCCTCAAACACAGCGTTGTGCGCTGCTGCTGCTATGTACATGGTGATGACAGGTCAGCTGTGTACTTTTGGCTGTTACACAATCTCACTCTTGACCTGACCGCTCTCTCATTATCATTGACTTCCAGTTCATTGGGGAAATAATTCACTGTAATAGCTATTAATCCAGTGGACACAAAAAAAAATGGATTTGTTGATTCCAAGATTTGATAACGCTCTCCCCTAAACACACACACATAATGCTGTTTCCAGAAAAACTGTCTTCACTTGGACAAAGCACTGGGATACCAGATGGTTACTGTATATATGGCCTGCGTGTGTGAGCTATGTGTTTTCCAGATGTGTGTAACCTCTGACTGACTGAGTCAAGTCTGCCAGTAGACCCTGATGCAAAACTCACAGAGAAAAGGATTTTATTTTGCTCTCATGTCTCATTTTGTATGTTACATTGTCTGCACACGTGTTTGAGAACACAATCAATTAGTCAATCAACAGAAAATTGTAGAGCTGCAACAATGAATCGATTAGTCGTCACCTATTAAATTAAACGCCAACTATTTTGATAATCGATTAATCAGATTGAGTAATTCTTTAAGAAAAAAATTCTCTGATTCCAGCTTCTTAAATGTGAATATTTTCTGGTTTCTTTACTCCTCTATGACAGTAAACTGAATATCTTTGAGTTGTGGACAAAACAAGACATTTGAGAAAATAATCAACAGATTAATCAACAATTAAGATAATCGTTAGTTTCAGGAACTTCCATCCCTAGAAAATGATTAATTTGGGAATTTGTGATTGTCACTATGTCCTGGTATTTTATTGACTAAATGATTAATTGGGAAAAAAATGTGATAGATTTATTATCAACATGATCATTTATAGATGAAAATCAAGCATAATTTTGTGAAGATATGATTTTATCATGTTATCCTTCACACAAACCTCTGTTTGAGTTCTGTTGTATTTCTCTATTAAAGCACCCTATAATTCTATTCTATTCTAATTTTAGTTTTATACATATTAAGAGTTTAATGCCAATGAAACACAGTTAACTTAACATCAGTTTGATTATTTCATGTACATCTACCATATTGTCATATTTATTGATAGAATATATCCTTATTAAGGGTGTTAATGACTTCAACCATGCAGCCTAGCCCTATATTACTGTGTATATGACATTGTTTAAAGTCCACGTACGTGGCAATCCATTTGGCAATCCATCAGCTCAGCAGCACCTGAGGTCACAGTAGTAGTAGTAGTAGTAGTAGTAGTAGTAGTAGTAGTAGTAGTAGTAGTAGTAGTAGTAGTAGTAGTAGTAGTAGTAGTAGTAGTAGTAGTAGTTGTTATGGCCTTAAAAGGTAATCCTGCTCATTTCAGTGTTTACATTCATTGTGTGCCTCCCTCACTGGGACAGTCCAGTCAGTGTAGACATGAACATGAGCTGCTTCCTTTCCAAGCTATCAAAAAGACCAGATAACCAAGACCAGTGATGTCCAACCTGGAGCTGGGAGTTTGACAGAAAATGTCTGCAGCAGTTCCAGTTTTGTGTGTGTGTGTGTGTGTGTGTTTCTATGTGTTTTTGTTTTGACAAGCACAGCATCTGCTTTTGTAATCCCCAGTTGAAGACAGCAAGAATGCAAGAGCCCCTTATGCTATTTTAGTCCTCTGCTGTCTTTTGTAAATTGATGTTAATGATTTTCTGTTTGGCCTGTTTCACCACAATGTGAACACAACATCTGGTTTATTATCTCAAAATGGTTTTTAAATGTTATTACATGTCAGTTAGCTTGACTAAAAATATCAGGAGTCACAAAGGAAAGTGAGCTGAAAAGTCTGTCTTGAGCCTTGATCTTCAAAAAGAAATGTGAAGCAACTGGCACTATTAGGTGAAGTGCTTTGGTCTGATCTGTATCACCTCTTACGTGATTTCTCACTTCTTAGGTATTGTGCCAAATAAAAGGCTAGTGTTGACAGGGGCAGTTATAGAATTAAGTTATCCCTTTACTTCCCTCAATTGCGAATATTTATTGCACTAAAAGATCCTCCTCCCATGTGTCACCAGCACCTGTTCTATGAAAAGACATACCATATTCTCCCTGTCTATCTCCTTCCCTTCCTTTCTCCAGTCTCCCTCCTTTCTCTCTCTCTCTCTCTCTCTCTCTCTCTCAGCACCTGTGTTAGTGGGAAGCATAGTATACATACCAGACATATTTCAGGCCTCAATGGGCCATATTCATCCATGTCTGTGCGTATGTGTGTGTGTGTGTCTGTCTCGCTGTCTTACTACCAACATCTGCTGAGCCATTCCTGTCTTTTTGAATTTCAGACTCATTATATGGCTGCTTTCTTTGATTCATGTGTTTTTTTTGCCCGAGCCGTTTGGTATATTACCGTCTTTCTGAAGTTATTATCAGCTTGTTTTTATTCTGCTTCAGACATTGAGACGGTCATATTTCAACCAGCTGGTTAATAATTTCATCTGTAGCGCATTCATTTAGTTGGAGTTTTCAGTATGAGACTTTAGATGACGAGACAAGCATGTTTTTGGTTTTCGTCACACTCCTTTGTGCAGTGTTTGGGTTAGTGGGAGGTTTTCCTACACTACAATCTTATATATAAAATGTTTTTTCCATGTGTGTGTCCACTTCTCTGTTCTGTGTGTTGCCTTTGAAGCTGTTCTATCTCTCCCTCCTCCACTCAAACTCAGATCTCTGATCTCTGTCTGGCTCTGTGAAGCATCACGAATTACTGCCACCACACATGAAATGAACAAAAAAAAAAAAACAGCCTCCACCTACTGTACATGCTACAGTATGGATGCAATACACAATTTGCCTAAACTCCCAGACGCCATTGAACACTCTGGCATATTTGGCCAGCATAGGTCATTGGCTGTGAGGGGTATTGTCTTACTCCCAAACTGTGGAGATGTTCACATGTTTTTGATTAGTGGAAGGAATTCTGCAAGTGTGAATAAAGGAGATCTATGTGTCTCCTCTCCTTTTCTGTCCTGCTTGAATCATAATATCTGTAATTTTTTTCTCTCTTCCAGCGTTTTGTCTCCTCCCAGGAAACCTTTTCCACGACAGATGACCTGTACCTAGAGGGACGAACGTCGGGTGGCCTCCCTGTAGATGATGAAGATGGTGACGACGGCGGCTCAGGCTCTGGATCCGGAGACTACTGTAAGGAGACCACCGTCTTCGTTTTGTAATTGTTTTGCTTTGATATTTTTATTAATGGTTGTAACAACACATTGTTTGTTTTAGCAGTTAAATATATAAATGAATGGTTCTCAAATACATCATCATTTTTGTTGAGTAAACTTAACGCTAAGTGAAAATGTATCTTGTGAACTTTCTGTTTTCTTTTTCAAATCATAACTCCAACAATCCAGGGTTTCCCAAAAGCATTTAGACTTACATTGGGACTGAGATCATCTTAGTCCCCTAGTGCTTTTGGGATACAGGGCCCAGATTTCTGTCTTAAAATGTCCGTACCATACAGGCAGTTGGTTTTACTATAGTTTTCCTCATCTCACGGAGTGTTTCCTAATCCACTCTATCCACTCATTTACAAATTTCTGATAAATGAGCAATACTGACACATTCAGACACAGAAGCACTCACTCACAGTGTGCCAGATGTTTGTCCTGAGGTTATGTGGAGTTAGCCAGGTGCAATTTTATTGGAAGCGCACAGATGTCCAACAATCTCTGCCATCATTATCAATGACTCACCTTAATGCCCACAGTGAATAGTGTGATCAAAACTGAAAGTTGAATTCCAGTAAGTTATAAAAATCACAGATTGCATTCCTCCTGGGTGTAAAAGGAACTGCTTAATTTAATTAACATCTCGAGGGCATATTTTAACATTGCGTCACTATCGGATTAAAACCATGTATCTAGAAAATGACAACAAAGCTGCCCTGTTTTTAGCTTTGTGGCAGTTTAGTGTACATTTTTAAATGATTTATGTATCTTGTGTACATAGGAGTAGGAGAATCTTTTCAACCCATAATGGTAACACTTAATCATCATCTGACAAATAAGATGTTGACAAAAGTGCCAAAATTGGTTTATAACACTATTAATCACATGCAGTCTGTTTTATAGGTAAGGACAAATCAATGCAAAAACTGTTTTTTTACTCCAAAATCAGTAATGGTGTCCGGTTGCAATGAAACTTGCTCTAAAGTGTTAGAATTTGTGGTGATTGTTTCCTCTATATCAGCTTTCAGCAACTTCACAGTTCAAGAGAAGACACTTGTGACGTTCCTCAACGTCTCTCAAACCACAGTCTCCACAGTAACCGTTCCAGCTCAACCAGAGTCAACAGCAGTCTCTCCTCAGAACACGTCGACCACAGCAGCAGACAGCCAGGATCCATCATCCACAGTGAAGGACACCGAGACCACGCCGTTCATACCACCTAATGGGAACAGTGACGAGGAGGTAGGATATTGCTTTTCATTTTATACAAATCCTTGTCTCAAAGTTAGATCTTAATGAGTTGATTGCCAAGATAAACCACTTGTAATATACTGTAGACTAAATAAATATATTACAAATAAAAAGAAATATTACAAACGGTATACTATATATATCCAATATATATTGGACATTGTTAATGATTTACAGACTTACATTCAATTGCGCTGTTGATTTCCAACATCTGTATGAACCAAAGCCCTCCCAAGAATACATCCATTATATGCATTTTGACTTATGATGTGAGATGAGAGTTGATACATTGAGGCTGCTAAAAATAGTTATTCTTCTGTAACATGTAATAATAAAACTTTAAACTATAAACTAATATTCACAACTATGTTTTCATTAGTGTATAATCCCCTGAAACTAAGAATCGTTGTGTTTTCGTTAGCCTAGAATGAGCTGTTCATATCTACATAGGGAGCGGGACCTCTTCAGAGTCCGCCATGTTTCTCTGCCGTGTTTCTACAGTAGCCCAGAACGGATAATCCAAACACTAGCTCTAGACAAAGCCTTTCGCATTTTTTTCGTTACCTGAAAGCCACCGTAGTTCTCCGTCACGCTTGTGAAACTGCGGTAATGTGAGCCGCAGAGTGCAAAACCGTGGTACCGCCAACCGCCGTCTGACTTCTGTTGCTCCTAAAGTTGCGTTATTATGGTAAAGATGTCCTCTGAGCGAGGCGAACGGCATTACTACGTTTTGCGCTCGACGGTTCATGTTACCGCAGTCTTGGAAAGGGAGGAGTGACCGGAGGGATACTCAGTTGGTTGCAATCTGCAACCACACCACTACTTATTTTCATTTCATGGTTTACATGGTGGTAACCAGAAAATATTCAAAACCACATTATGCCTCAAAGTTTTTTCTGCCCTACTTTGTCATCCAGTGCATCATGCATTTAACTAATAATGCATATATTTCTCCAGGTGGCTGATTGGTTCACACAGAGCACCAGTACCAACTCCACCAGCATCCCTCCCAGTGAAACCAGTGCTACCAAATTCAGCATAGACATCACTGTAATCAAAGATGCCGACGAAGACAACAGTCTTGAAACGTGGGATGTCTCGACACCCAAAAACCCTGGAGATGAGGTCAAGTTCGAAGTGCTCGACAATGATCTTGGGACAGGCAGCAGAATATATGAGAACGCCGCTCCTGAAGAAGTGACCTCTGAGAACATGTGGGAGAGGACGGAAGTGCTGGCAGGTAAGGAGAGATTTCCACTAAGCTTTACTGCATCTTTATTGACTAAAGACTAAACAGATACAAGTTTTTTATGATAAAACATAATTTTCTTTGAGTTGCAAAATTTGCAGGCAGGTTATTTTCTGTTGATGTCAAGCGCTTTTAGAATATTAAGATTTTGGATGTATACATTTTTGCCAAATACTGTGAAACATTTGCAGCATGTGTGGCACACTGTCAAATATCAATCTGTCCTTATGCCCTCTCCAGCGGTGATAGCATGCGGAGTGGTTGGATTTCTCTGTGCAGTTTTCCTCCTCACCCTCCTCGCCTACCGCATGAAGAAGAAGGACGAAGGTAGCTACGACCTGGGAGACACCAAAGCTTCCACGACAGCCTATCAAAAAGCGCCCACCAAGGAGTTCTACGCCTGAACTGACCAACAGGGACTTTAAATGGAGTCTGTCTGTCTGCCAATCAGGACTAAAAATGGATCTACAAACAACTGAAGATGATTCCTTTTGATGAAGTTTGAAGTCATTCAACCTCTGTTCTTCTTCAGTGCTACCACCATTTTTTTTTTTCTTTTATCTTTCCTACCTTCCTCCTCTGCTACCATTTTACATCTTGCTACAGGGTGTTCAGTGTTTGTGAAGAAGACAACAAATAAGACTATTAAAATACATTCCTATCATTCCTTCCATCCTGGGGAAGGAGTTAGATATTAAATACACATCCTAAATTTCAAGAAAGGAATCTTTTCCAGAGTATCGCGATGGATTACAACTGTTAAAGTCTCGGAAAGTGATCGACTTCAAAGTACTGAAAACACTGTGCCTTTAGACCCGCTGAACCACACTGGGCTGAACTTGGTTCTGCATTATAGACAGATCGATTGTCCCATTAAGCAGAGCTACAGCCTGAACTGCCCCAGCTCGGCTGAACAACATTGAGGAAGTTCACAGAAACATATGAATAGCCTTAATGCATTTTGAATGCTGTTAATTGAAACGGTACCACACATGGGATTAATATTACAAAGGGCCTTCAAAAAATTTAAACTCTTTTCCCTTTTATTTGAGGTCAAATTTTCTCAGTTTGTTAACATTTTTCATTTTTACATTTCATTTTCTGTACGCTTTCTTTGCTGAATTGAATATTTTTGTGTTATGAGGAATGAATATGTTTTTTTTTTCTTTCATATGCTGTCCAGTATTGTTATGAGAGATTTTGTTACTCTGCAGGTACATATTTGTGTTGTTTTTCTCACAGATATTTGACATTTATAGAACTGACCAAATATAAATGTGCTTTATTTGTCTTTTGGAAAATTATTTTTAGTAGCTTTTTCAATGTGTTTTGATGTTTAGAGATTTATATTTCCATAATAAGCCATTTTTAAAAAGAGATTTCCATCTTTTCACTGCATTCATACATTTATATCGACCTCGCATCCAACATTAGTAATATATTCAAAACTATTTTATTTGGTGTCTGAGTGCAGCGAGCACGTGGAACAGGATTGCTAAGGGAGAGCCAAGGCTAATGACTATAATTCAGAAACCGTAGAAGTGACCAACGTTTTCTGAAGCGGCCAAAGCACATTCCTCTCTGACTGTCAACTGTATACAGCTGCAATAGCCAGTCTCAACTTAGAGGGACAGGGACAATGTAACTGACAGGACGGTAATTTATTCACTAGTTACTATTATTTTTAATTAGCTTTAATATAAGATAGCTTAAGCAGCATGTCAGGTTTTAATTGCGTGTTTCCTAATTATCAGTTTACCTCAACCAACAAACCAAAGAAGCTTCAGTGGGATGTTCTGGAGATTTTATCACCAGCTACCTACTGCTTGTAATGTGTCAAAGAACAATACTTTTCACATCAGCTTCTTATTGGAAGGGGGGACATGTTGTCTTGAAGCAGCTCTATCTGTGGCCTTACAAGCTCTGTGAAAAGGTCAAATAAAAGATTTTTTAGACCAACTTCGCTAATCCAAATGGCTGGGATCTGTGGTCGACACATACAGAGAAATGGGGCTAAGTGGTTTTTAAACTGAGTAGACCTGCCCCCTATCCACACATTCTCATTGACATTACATTTGCTTTTATTTCTTTTGCTCTGACTTGTTTGACTTTGAGTTTAATGTCGCATAACTAATGTTAAATTGTTAAGGGCATTTCCTTATAGGATTGTAATGGCTGTTTCTGTTTGTTGCCCTATCTGTTGCGGCAGTTTTTGTGTCTCTTAACAGTTTGATTCCCTTCATGAGGCAATGCAACGTCAGGGAAAGTTAGTCAGTTAGGCTACATTTATTTTTTATCCTATAGTCAATGCTACTTAATGATATAATTACTTTTGCCATAATAGAAAATACTTTTAAAGCAATTCTAGATTACCTGAATGCAAACTACCTATTCGCTATGGCTGGAATAAACAAGACAATCTTATTACTAACCCACTGTGACTTACTGTTGTCAAATGTCAGAGAAATGTTTCACATGAACCCCACTCATAGAGGGTCAGGACAACGGGGTTAGCACTCGCTAGCAATCCACCAGATGATGACACACAATGACCTTTCTCTTCTAGGATCTCTGTAAATGTATACAGTATGTTGATGATACTAATGTATTAATTTATACTTGCTTAGACTATAATCCAGGTTAATATGTCAATGATAAATTAATCGAAGCCTCTTTGTGCCTATACTGCTCTGTTTTGTTTTTAAATATTTATGGTTTTAGTGTATTTGATGAGTCTTGGTTCAATTCATTTTCAATAAATCAGTTTTCTAGCTTTTTTTAGAGTACTTTTTTTCATATGAATGCATTTAATAATAAGTTCTTTGTAAATATATTGAAGCTTTAATTTTTATCAAAGTTGAATATGAATTGACTGAAGCCTTGATTTTAACAAATAAACACCTACACAATGGTGGGGACCAACCAAAAATCAGCTCGCAGATAAAATTGTGACATAAGCACATGTGGTGGCCAATGGAGAATTGTGTTGCTGAAATGGTGTATCTGATAAGGTTCACTACTACATAAAAGATGTGGCTTTAATGCAATTCTAAAACTGTCTGTTTGTCATTTTTTGGCTTTTGGGATTGGTCTGAATATAAGATCATACATTCCTTCTTCGCTCTCATTCCCACACGTCCACAAGACACAAGACAGATGTATTCACTCAACAGCATGTGTGCTAATATTCAACAACCTCTTACTTTCTGCCCTTTTATTGACCTGTTTCCCTTTCATTCCCCCTTTCTATCTACCTTTCTCTTACACAAAATGTGTGTACTTTTTGGCCTCTGAGGCAATGATTGTATCCACACTATTTTTTTAAACTCTCACTGCGTGAAAAAGGCAAAACCAAGTCCAGATTCTTCAGTAAGTCCTCTAATCATTCTACATAAATTCATTCTGTCAATAGATGAAAGTTCTGACTGGATGCTTATAGTTTGTTATGAAACTTGTGCAAATGTTCCTACATTGAAAGGTCAGCTGCAGGTAAAAGCACTCGTAGCTTTTGTTCCATTGTGAGCACAGTAGCGCAGAAAAATATCTCCTCTCAGCCTCAAGAAACATCCTCTTACAAATGTAGGTGCCAGAAAAAAAAATTCAAACCACTGTGTTAAACCAAGCCAGCAGCATGTGAATGGAGCCAAATGGTCAAATGTTTTCCAGAAACCTGATGATGCAGAGAAGAAAACACAAATGGCAGACGAAAGAGGCTGGTGAAAGACATATACGTAAAAAGCAAATGGCTGAAAGTAAACATAGTTAAACTCAAAGTTCACAAATAAAGTGATATACTAAGGTAGTAGTAGAGTGTAAGAAAGTATAAACATTAATAATCTCCAGAGTGAGACGTTTAAAGTGAATGCCACTGACTGCAGAGGAACGCAGAAGATTAGCGGTAGAGGACGTGGGATAAAAACCACAGATTGGGATGTGGGTAGAGAAGTGTGTTTTCTACAGCGTCGATACAATACGTACCACACACTGGACATCTTTTTGGCAACTAAAATTATTGACCTGGATGTGGAAATGTCAGAAGAAGACAAATTATATAAAATTGCCCTAACAAACTCAGAATAAAGGCAGGAAGCATTGATAGGGAGTTACTTTCTGCAATTTAATAGTCAAATTGTAAACAATACAGATCATATACCCAGCTGTGTTGTTTCCTTGAGATGAGGTATCTGGCTCTGCAGCAGCACTTGATGCTTCTCTATCCATAATCACATCTTCATGGAATAACTAGAGTATTTCTTTGGAAATGTCAGTTTTGGAACAAAGCACAATCAAAAAGGGTGAAAGCAAACACTTTATTTATGCTGGGATTACATTTGGTACATTGTATAGTTTTGTCTGCTATTAACTATCTAATAATGAAACAACAGCTAAACAGTGTCAGGTATTAAACCTGCAGTAGGCAGAATGTTTTTGGCATCATTGGGCAATAATTCCATAATAACCTTTCAGCATATTGTAATTCAAGTGTTCTGAGAGAAAACTAGACTTCTGCTCCTCCTCATGGCTCTGTTTTCAGACTTTAAAAAAGACTTTGGCCAATCACAGGTCATTTCAGAGAGAGAGCGTTCCTATTGGCTATTCATTCAACGGAGGCAGCTTTTAGCCACTCGCGAACTCCGATCAAACGGTCAAACTAGGGAGCGTTGATCAAATATGAATCAATATTCTGTTACTGTAATGACTATTTCTCACCTCAAATGTTTTAAGAAACATCTTGTAGTGTACTGTTTAGCTGTAAAATGAGAGAACTTGCTCCAGCTTGTGTGTGTGATTGACAGCTGCTCAGAGAGGGCAGGCTCCAGCTCGGCTCTGATTGGTTGTTTTCCTCCGGTCTGTGAAATCTTGCAGTAATTAGGAGCACAGGAGAACACGGAGACACATGATTTTTTTCAGATTACCTGTGTCATGCTCTACTGTCAGGATATAGTGACTGTAATAACTTTTTTAAATCATATTTGCTCGTTTTCTACCCACTGCAGCTCTCACATAAATCCTATTATTAAATCATTAATGTTTTGACCACTGGCATGTGGTCTATCATATGACAAATATTGTGTAATGTAGATAGATAGATAGATGGATAGATAGATAGATAGATAGATAATAACTTTATTGATCCCGAGGGAAATTCAAGTGGTAGTAGTAGTAGTAGTAGTAGTAATGAAATGCGTAATCTGAATAGATTATTTTAAACAAATTGATTTATTCAGTATTGTAGTTACATCTACATCATTGTTGAATAGATTTACGTTTGTTGCATTTTTTTATTTGATTTTCATTGATAAACTTTAGAAATGTATGCTTCTATTGTGAAAACCGTCGGACCGGAACTAACGGCAAACCGACGTCACGAGCCCGGAAGCGGTGTTTATTATTCCGGTATTTTAATAAAGAGTTCTCTCTAAACGGTACTGTAACGTCAACCATAACAGAGAAAGGCACCGACTTCACCTGAAGGGTTCGTGTTTGTGATATTTTACGAGGGTTTTAAATCAAGTTTTATGATCTTTGTTACTCTCAGAACTTTCTACTTCCGGTAACATCTTCTCTCCATCCTCAGCTCGACTGGATGAACATCTGTCATGTTGTTACAGTTATTAATACTAATTAAAGATAAACACAGTGAACGTGACTCTGTTAAAACGGTGTTGATATTGGTGCTGTATTTGAACGGACCATTAATGTTGTCCTTGACTGAAAGTGAAGCTGTAACATTAGCTACTCTGCTAGCAGTGACATCTCATTAGTGCCAATAGTTGCTATGCTACAGTTGCTGTGCTACAGTATTACTTCTTATACTTTCACCTGATGACTATGGTCCCCTTGAATCTCTTTGTCAATGCATTGATCAAATCAATAGCTGGATGTCTCATAACTTCCTACAGCTAAATAAGGACAAAACTAAAATTATCTTATTTGGAAAGAAAGATGAGAGAATTAAGATTGCTAATCATCTGAGCACAAAGGGACTTAAAGCAAAGGATGTTGTCAAAAATCTTGGTGTTTTAATCGACAGTGATCTCAGCTTCAATAATCATGTGAAAGCCATAACCAAATCAGCTTTTTACCACCTTAAAAACATAGCTAAACTTAGAGGTCTTATGTCAAAGCATGACCTGGAAAAACGTATCCATGCTTTTATCTCGAGCAGAGTCGATTACTGCAATGTCTCTTCACCTGCCTAACCTTAAAAAGACCATCAAACAGCTTCAGATGGTGCAAAATGCAGCTGCTAGAGTTCCTACAAAAAACAAAAGAACTGATCACATCACTCCAGTACTTAAGTCCCTATACTGGCTCCCAGTAAGTCACAGAATTGACTTTAAAACACTACTGCTTGTTTACAAATCACTAAAGGGGGTGGGTCCAAATTACCTCTCAGATGTGGTTCAGCAGTACACACCTACTAGACCTTTAAGGTCACTGGGAAAAAATCTATTAGTAGTACCCAAAGTCAGAAGGAAACATGGTGAGGCTGCTTTAAGCTGCTACGCTGCTCAACTGTGGAACAAACTTCCAGATGAGATCAAAGATGCACCAACAGTGGCCACTTTTAAATCTAGACTCAAGATCACACTGTTCTCAGACGCTTTTCTTAATTGATCAAATGCTACACTTTACTGTCTTTTGATTGTTTTTATTATCCTTTTAATTTTTTTCTTTTAACTTTAACTTTTATATTCTTTTATTCGTTTTTATCTTATGCACTTTGTGCTCTTTTATCTCGCTGAATTGCCTTTGTGTATGAAATGTGCTATATAAATAAACTTGCCTTTCCTTGCCTTGCCTTGCCTATAACTTGGAGCCAACTCACTGGGATTATACAGCATTACGTTTTTGGTGCTTTGGTATGAACTGGTTCTAACTGATCAACAGTTTTAATCTACTTTTGAAAGTATAAGTTGGTTGATTAGCTCCAAAGCTGCAATTGATTAATGATATTTGCTAGTTAAAGGGAATTTCCCTGTTATGCAGCTCTTAATCACATGCATGTTTTCTTCTCTGCAGATGGCTCAGGAAGGTGGACCGCCCTTCCTCCTCTCCCTCTTCATGTTGGTCTTCATGCTATCCTTTCTGAGTGACTGTCACCCTCACACTGCTTGGTCCATGAGGTCAATGGCTGTAGCCAAGGCTGTATCCAATCACACTGCAAGGAAAGGTAGCCCAAACCCTCCTACCTAAACAGGTTGCTCTGGCTAATTAAACCGTAGGCCCAATCCCTATGTCCCCCCCTAAGGCCTTAAACCCTGAACCCTCAGGGACTTGATTGACGTCACCTGGTGAATGGCTAAGTGTGAGAGGATGCAAGGGTTTGAAATAGTATAAATATGAATGGGACAGTACTTTGCGGTGACATATCACGTTACTGTTTTCATTTAACGTTTTTTACTGCCTATTTGAACGTCTTCCAGGCTCTTGTCTTGAGAGACTAGAGGTAACTGTCAAAAAATCAATTTACTTGTTTTTGTAAAACTTAATTAAGCAAAATTAAAATAAATGGTTGATGAATAAACCAGGTGTGTAACATAGTCTAATGCTTGCATTATTCTGATTTCATTTGTTTTTTAAGTTCCATCTTAAATCCTTAATGTTAATGTTTCTGTGTAAATTTAAATATGCCTGGCTGAACACCCATGTGCCTCCTTGTTTATCCTATTTTATTGTTTTTTTACACTTCTGGGCTTCCCCTGGTAACCCTGGTAACCCTGTGTTTAAAGTCACAACGCTATGAATTGTGGGTAATTCCCTCAGGCAAAGTCTGCAGAAATGCGGTCTTACGGGAAGTGTTCATAAAGGGCTCAAAATGTCTGCGAGAGAGCCCTCAATGACTCAAGCCCTAAACCCTCGGACTCAGAGTCTGTGAGTCTGTGAGTGTGGACTTTGGGATTGGGCCCTGCAGTCAAGTTAAACAGCTGCACCAAAGGAGAGTGAGTGAGCTTTCAATCAAGCAAAGTCTGTACACACCCACTGCCTTGAGGCAACATAAGTGAAAATGCCTGTGTTTGTGGACTATGGGTGTGACCATTTTGGAAAAAAACAGTAGAACAGGAACAGTGTTTAACATAAATGCTAAATCTCTATCCTGTGATTCTCACTTCTCTCTTTTAGGATGTATTTGACAACACCCACATACCAGTCCATTTATTGCAGATTGATATGAAGTCTGGACTCCTTATGCTCAGTTTAATGCCAGCTGACTTATACTGTGTAAAGTAGTCAGCATATATTTGTATTGCTTCCTTGACCTATTATTCATTAGGGATTTTAAATCACAAGTTTCATCACGATACGATATTATATCGAATACAATATTTGCTGATATCACAAAGTCTACCACGATACGATTTCTATTCAATTCAATTCAGGGGCCTGCAATCAATATTAGATAATATCATATGCCTCTTTAAATCACAATCAGTTACATTTATATAAACTCACAAAAAGCAACTAACATATGATTTGACAATTTTACTGGGCTTTGTAGGGAGGAGGGGCGCTTGGATGGAAATGGTGACACAGATGTGCCATGGGAATTTCAAAATAAAGGTGTATTTTTTGAAGATGATGATATGTATCCAAGTTTTCACTTAGCATCAATGATATTGGATCGTTGATCATTGAATCAATATATCCAGATTGATATATCGTTACACCCCTACTATTTATATATATTTTTTGGGGACCAGTTATTGTACAGGCCTTGAATTATGTGCAAATAAAATGATATAACATAGTGGTGTGACTGTATATCTATCTCCTCACTTACTTTATCTACTCAAGTGACATAGACTGTATTTACTCCTT
>CAKAKQ010037462.1:8858-26169 GCA_916700675.1 Helicolenus avius
AAATTCAGTTCATTCAAACCACGACGCTTTCACATTAAGTTCATTAAAGAGGTGGATTTACCTCTCAGCAGAGATCCAGGCCTTGTTACAGAAACATGCTTTGTCTGTCATCCCCCATACGGTGATGTCTGCTGCATCTTTTTTGAAGCCGGTCAAGCGGTGATGCATGAAACCATGTCATTCATTTGTTTTAATGCCACTAAGAAGCAAACATATTTGTCCACTCCCATGTTGATAAGAGTATTAAATACTTGACAAATCTCCCTTAAGGTACATTTTGATCAGATATAACATTAATATTAATCACAATTAAGTATTGTAATTGATTGAGAGCCCTACTGTACAACATCATTTTTATTGTTTACAAGAAAACTCCACAGGGCACCTTTAAGTGCTCTGGACTACAGCCATGGGTTTCCATGGGTCATTGTCATTGACAAAACTGAAACGTACCAATGATTAAATCTTATATTATCCCTGTATGTCGTAGCACGAGACAACTTCTTAATAATATTCTGTTCAAGGTGAATACAAGATGAACTAGAATGGAACTCAGACCTCCGCCAAGGTGACTTGACTTTAAAAACAGATCACAGCTCCCAGCTGGCGGTACCGTCAGGTGGTCTCGGCTTATTATTAACACCACTGTGTTTCCGTGTAACGTATCGTCGGATGCCTCTCTCATTCAGCAGCCTTGTTATGTCTGTATAACGTTACACCACGTTGTCTGTAATCCCGTCATCTACCGCTTTTTTTTCTTTCTCACCGCGGACGGCCAGCAGCTCCCGCCGCACCTCGAAATCACGCCACATGTCATGCGTCATCAGTTACACTGTGCATGTGTTATACCCTGTGGTCTTAAAGATCCCATATCGTGCTCATTTTCAGGTTCATATATTTGTATTTTATGTTTCTACTAGAACATGTTTACAGGTTGTAATGTTAAAAAAAAACTTTATTTCCCTCATACTGTCTGTCTGAATATACCTGTATTCACCCTCTGTCTGAAACGCTCCGTTTTAGTGCATTTCAACAGAATTGCGTTGCTAGGCAACAGTTTGGATTCATGTTTACTTACGGTCAGCTGTTGTTATTTACATACAGTAGCTGCAACAGGAAATAAACTCGGACACATTTAGAATGTTTATGTTTAAAACCGTGTAATGATCTATACAATTGTTTAGTTGTGACATCACAAATGGACAGAAATCCTAACGGCTTGTTTCAAATGCACAATTTCTGAATACGGGCTATGTGTATTTCTCTGTATATTGAGCGCTTTGATACTTTCACAATATTTATAAAGCACTTAAACCTGCTTTATAATATAAAACACACGGAAATCTTACCTTTTACAATATGGGACCTTTAATGCTCAGGCTGATCAGAATCCTTAAAAAGATTCATGATCTGGATCGCCACCAAAATCGAATGGATTGTTCATTGTGCCACACTCCACGCTTCCAGAAGATTTCATTCAAATCAATCGCAAACTTTTGTAGTAATCCTGCTAACAGAAGGAAGGACAGACAGACAGGCAGACAAACCAACGCCGGTAAAAAAAAAACCCTCCTTCAAAGGCCTTAAATAGAGACAATATAGATACAAGAGGAGAGAAGGGACTGCACATTAGAATTGTCACAGTAAAGGGGTTTAGATTAATTAAAATGATGCAACAGAGTTGTCCTCTTTCTGGTTATTTCCTGTAAATGTGTCTCTTTTTCCAAGTGTCTGTGTCTGTTCTTGGCAGTTTGTTGAACCAATTAGGACACTACCATGCCAGCCAAAGCATCCATCAAAGACCTTTTTCTACCTTTACTCTCTTTCCTTATTACCATCATGCCTATAGCTTTTGTCTTTCCTTCCCCTTCATCAGCACTTCATCAGTAAAAAGACATGAATAATGGACTAAGGTGGACAAGGAAGTACTCCTCTCCCTAAACTGGATTAATGGTGTTTTATTGAGGCTGTTTTATTCTGAAAGCATTTTAAGGATGCTCTCATTCTCTGTGTGTGTGTGTTAGTGTGTGTGTGTCTGGTTGCTCCATGACCACCCCATCGCTGCTTTTACCTTGCTTTTATTATCTCTGTGGTACTGTTAATAAAACCCTCTAGGTGTTTGTGTGTGTGTATGTACTGTGTGATGTGTAACCATATGCAACAGCCTGGATGTGTGTCTGCGAATTAATATCTGCAACCTCCCTCACCCACGCATCTTTTCACATCGAGAAGACGTTACGATATTTGTGAAACAAAAAATGAGTAGAGTGGGGGGGGAGAAAAAAGAAAGAGCAACAGAACAACCAACAGAATGAAAAGAGATATTGACATCCAGACACTGGAGAGCAGACTAGAGGCATTCACGTGGGAACACCATTCAGCTTTTTTGTTCAGATTGAGGAAATATATGAGTTTTGACTGGGGGAACGAAGACAGGAAATACATTAAAATGAATTGGCAGAGAGATATACAATGGAGGGAGCAAGAAAAGCAGGTTAAGTGAGACGGAGAGGATGGGTGCCGTGAGTCAGAATACGGCAGGAAACCAATATCACACCATTCTATGTTTCATTATACGCTAACACTTGTTCAATGCTTCACTGTTTTCAGGTTTAAGCTGAGTCTTCAGTCTATTTCTCTGGGTAATTTAACAAAAGTGAGTTTAGTTTTACAAGATTTTACAACCTGCTCAGCAGTAATATTTTATTTGGCTGAACAACTCGAACTTAAAGAAATAATGGGACAGTTTTTTTTGCCACATATGAGCCTTTTGTTTAAATCCTCACCGGGCAACTTCAAATATTAAAGCAACAGTATGTTTTTTGGCATCATTGGGAAAAAATTCCATAATAACCTTTCAGCATATTATAATTCAAACATTCTTAAGGAAACTAGACTTCTGCACTTCCTCCTGTGACGGGAGACTTTGGCCAATCACAGGTCAGTTCAGAGGGACAGCGTTCCTATTGGCAGTTCATTCAAAGGAGGCAGCTGTCAATCACTCGCAAACTCCGATCAAATGGTCAAAATGGGCAGCGCTGATCAAATATTAATCAATATTCTGTTACTGGAAAGACTATTTCACGTGCCGATGAAAACCTTTCTGATGTGACTCAGGCAAAACCAGCCCCGTCTCCTAAAAACGACATTCTCATACAACTAAACTGCATTGTGAAATACTTTACAAGGGAAAAATATTTTACTAGGGCTGTCAATCGATTAAAATATTTAATCATGATTAATCTCATGATTGTCCATCGTCAATCGCAACAAACCACAAATTAATCACAGACTTTATTATCTGTTTAACATGTACCTTAGAGAGAGATTTGTCAAGTATCAAATACTCTTATCAACATGGGAGTGGGGAAATATGCAAATCTATCTATTTTAGCCTTTTTTGCGTTTCATTTGTTCACAACGCAAACGTATACATGGATGCGTTTACATTGTAGTCAGTGCAGGATACATGGCGTACAAATAACATGCGGAAATCAAGAACAGGGATGCGCCGATTTGAACTTTTTCAGTCCTGATACCGATACCTGGGCTATATGGGCAGCTTACTAATGGGTATAATTAATCACTGTGTGGAAGTGACTAGGCTCATTATGTTTTATGTAAGACAACATCAGGCCTGACTTTAACATTGCTTTCCTAACTTTGTAAACTAAAATGTGACCAATAAATACATAGATTTATTTCATTGTTATTATTATTAAAATAATAAATCGTACACCAGCATCTTAGTAGAAAATCTTCAAATTGACAGGAATTACAATTCAGGTGTAAACCTTTTTAATGCAGCAACAAAATGGTCAAAACTTAAACAGGAATTGAAATTACAATATATAATGTATATAGTATATAAGCATAGAATTGAATTGAATATATCGGCCCCATGTCACCGATATCTGATCCAGCTATTTGAGTCATTATCGACCCGATATCAGATCCAGTATCGATGCATCCCTCGTCAAGAAAGGTGTACTTATTGCACGCTAAAGGCTTTGCGCATTATCGTGGCATTTATATACCTTTTCGGTAAAAATGGGCTGTGATAAATACACCTACTGCTACCACTCAGAATGTGTTACCATAGTGCACGAGTCCCTATTATGCATCCGAGAGACATAGGTGGCTTTGCTGTCTTCTTTTTTTTCTCATTGGTTAACCACTAAGCAGCACACAATGGATCTGTGTCCACAAGCTTGGATAAGAGGTAGGGGAGAGTCTCACTCCTTCTGCCCTCTGAAATGTGTTTCTCTTTCTTTCCTTCTCACTCCTTCCATCCCTCCCTCCCTCCCTCGATCTCTCTCCTCTGCTTGGGGAGGAAATGGAGTAGCTGGCCCGACGCCACACCTGACACTCCAGCCTTAATCTGATTAATGTTTTTAATTTATATAAGTGAGTAGCGAGGGCTGTTGCCTTTACTGATGTCGGGTTTCTAGGTGCACACACACACACATACACACACACACACACACACACACACACACACACACACACACACACACACACACACACACACACACACACACACACACACACACACACACACACACACACACACACACGTATTTGCAGGCTCCATGTGACGGGTGTCACATAGGCCAAGTCGTGAAAGGGCAGAAAGAGAGTGTGTGTGTGTTCGTGTGTGTGTGTGTGTGTGTGTGTGTGATGGGAGTGATGGAGAGATAAGGGGGGACTTTAAAAAAGACAGGTATAAAAGGTAAAGAAGGAAAGGAAAGAAAGGTAGAAACTGAGAGAAGTAAACAAGAAGACACAGATGGTAAAACACAAGAGCAGAAAAACTGACCGAGGGTGAAGTGAGGAGATGTTAAAATAGGAGGAGTGAAATAGAAAGGGTTGGGGTGGGGTGGGCGGGTGGGTAGAGAGAGAGACAAAGAGAGAGTCAAAGGGGTTAAGAGAAGGAAAGATGGATGTAGAGGAAGAAAGAGATGATACCACAGAGAAACAAGAGGGAAAATGAAAAACCAAGAGAGAGAGAGAGAGAAGGAGGGAAAGGCAGAGATGGTAATTATGAGAGATGAGGGATGATGAAAAGGGCGACTTGGGACAATCTAATTGGAAAATCCTGCCTTTTTATTTCAAACTATTCATCATAATGAATTAAAAAATCTACATGAAATTTTCCCTGAAAAAGATGAATAAGTCATACGCAGAGGCTCCAGCGCTCCCTGAATCCAACGTGGACGCCTGGAACACATTTATTTAGCTTGGCTGGGAATCTGTTTTTTTTTTCATTATGAATGCCATTAAAACTTTACATAGGTGTGATGTATAAAACACACTTACTCTGTGTGTGTGTGTGTGTGTGTGTGTGTGGATAAAGTAAAAAAAAGACAAAACCGAGTACATGGCTGGACCGTAGGCTAAATGATTAGTATGTCAATTTGTGGCTAAACCGTTTTTTTTCCACTTGTATCTTAATGTTTGATTGAAAGACAACTTATAATGAAGCAAATGACATTCAGTAAAACTAAATGGTAACATTTACTAGTCAATATATTATTGGCTATACAAGGTGAAAAGGTATTAGCATGACACACAGTATGTGAGGTTAAAAGTATTTCAGTTTTTTACTAAAGCATGTGTATCAAAAGCATTCATCATATAAGTGGTGTGTATCAATATATACATGCGTTGCTAAAGTTAATGTCATCACTGATGTTGTTGCTGCCGTATTTATTCCTAGATGGAGTGTTAATAGAGCAGCTACAATGTTATCATATCCTGGCACTGATCGATCCGAACTCCATTCAGAAAACAAGCATTTTATTTTATTTAGAATGTTTATGTTTAAGACCGTGTAATGGTCTAAATATTGTATATTTATGACATCACAAATGGACAGAAATCCTAACGGCTTGTTTCAAACGCACAATGTCTGAATACGGGCTGCGTGTATTTCTCTGTATATTGAGCGTTTTGATAGTTGAACAGGATTTATATAGCACTTAAACCTGTTTTATAATATAAAATACCTGAAAATCTCACTTTTACAATATGGGACCTTTAAGTTTTTTGTAGCTTTAGATGAACACTGAACGCCTTCAGAGGCCAATGCCAAAGAAAGGATGTGGTGATCTCGACTCCTCTCCTGCAGTGTCACCTCACTCTAGCTGGGTGGTGGGAGCCCGGCCCGGCATCCTCCGTGACAGAAACCATCTATGACAGATTGTATTGAGTCACAGAAGCTAGTGGAACAGCAAGCTAGCCCGGGGGCGCTTTATTACGTTTCTATTACGTTTCCTCCAAAAAACATATTTGGAAAATCAAGTTAGATATGTATGTCTGTTGAAGGAAGTGTCTTCCTCTATTCTTGTTCTCCCTCTGTCCTCTTTCTCTCTTGTACATGTTTGTTTTCGTTTCTCACACATCATCTTCACCTTTACTGCTGTGGCATTGTCGTGTAGTTTCTCACCTCTTACGTTGTTCCATATAACTACAATGACACCAAGCACACGTCTGTCTTGATCTCTGCTGTGTGTGCCCTTCCACCTTTATATATATATTCTCCACTCCAAAGCTCAAGGATGGTCATGTCAGTGTCTTCTCCACTCGTTCTAACAAACAATCTCTCACTCTGCATTGAACATAACAGATGTTTCCCTGTCTGTCCTTGCAGTTCATAGATCATCTAAGGAAGTCTACTGTATTTGCAGTCCATGTGAATTCTAATCTTTCTCCACGCACATCTAACATTTCAGATGTCAGGAAAGCCATAGAGATTACCCTTGAGGAAGATACCGCTACTCTCTCTGTCGTCCCCCCACAGTCAGAGGAAATCATCACATGAAGACACTCAGCTTATATGTAAGACCTGTGTTAAACTGTCCTGCAGGCTATTGGCTTTCAAACTGAACTCTATTACACGAAGAAGAAAAAGGAATAGTAAACGTGTCAACCTTTAGTCAACCTGAGAGAACAGTTCAGGGCCAATCGAAATCCCCGAAAGAAAAAAACATACATTTGCAACACTCCCCTCAGGCTAAAGGCTGGCACACACTAAAAGATTTTTCAAACCTTAAGCAACAGTGGGTAGAATAGGAGCAAATATGATTGAAGCTATTTTTATAAAAAACAGTCACTGTATCCTGAGAGCAGTGCATGAGACCGGTAATCTGAAAAAATCATGTGCCTCTGTGTCCTCCGGTGCTCCGAACGGCATCTGCAAGATTTCACAGACCGGAGGAAAACAAGCAGTAAGAGCCGAGCTGGAGCTTTGCGGTCTCCGAGCAGCTATCAATCACTCGAAAACTCCGATCAAGCTGTCAAACTAGGCAGCGTTGATGAAATATGAATCAATATTACTGTAATGACTATTTCTCGCATAAAATGTTTTCAGATACATCTTTTAGTGTACTGTTTAGCTGTAAAATGAGACCACCAGCCAGAGCAAACGTTCTCATGTTATATTTCTCTAACAATGATGTTGAACTGGGCTCAGCAGGGCCAATCTCTATGGGATTTTATTCTGTGCATATAGCACTTTTATATAATCTGGTGTATTTTAGACATAACATCATAAGGCATTTCGGCAGGGCTTATGTAACATTACAGTTAAAAGGGAGGCTTAGAACTGGAGTAACTGTATGTAGAGTTCCAGCAGTCACAACAGTTATATGCAAATATTGAGAGCTAGAAGAGAAATGAAAGTGTAGCTGAGGAAGGCACGAGTAGTAGAGTTTATTCCTTGGTCTCTCTCTCGCAATATTTTGCCGTGGCTCGTCTTCCATCTCCCTGATTTCATTCTGAAGATGTTTCCTTCCTCAAGCTTTCTTTCCTCTCGTCTCTCACGAAAACCCCATCCGACTTCAATTCCACCCAATCCTCCGTATACCCCTCAAACAACATTTTCTCTTGTTTGGAGTTTGAATAGAGCAGCAGCGAGTCAGCAAAGCGCATCTGAAATAACAATGAGAGGTACTCGTAAGCACATGCAACCAGTTCAAATCCACTACTCTGGTTGCCTGGGCAAGTGTGAACATATGATCAGAAATATGCCATGGACGACAACAGACATCCATCTCAACAAGTCACTAACATTCATTTAATATTAGTATAAAAATTCTTTAACCCCTCAAAACGCCCGACGGCTCGGGACTAACTAACGCTACAAAGTTGTGCTAAATTTTGGCGAGGAAAAAGGTGATTTTCAAAGGGGTCCCTTGACCTCTGACCTCAAGATATCTGGATGAAAATGGGTTCTATGGGTACCCACGAGTCTCCCCTTTACAGACATGCCCACTTTATGATAATCACATGCAGTTTGGACAAAACACATACAGGTTTTTAATGCAGTATAAATGTGTTATTTTCTCCTATTCTAAAATGGTGTATTTTGAATATTTATGCATACTGGGGTCTTAAACAGTTTATGAATCACATACATTTTGTATCACTGGAAAGCTGAGACTCTTGTGGATCCAATGAGCCCAACTGTATTCATGTGTGATGATGCTAGTCCCCATAGTAGCTATTTCATTGTAGTGAGACCATTTTATGAAACTTGACCTCACTGTATAAAATGACCTGTGGTGACCTCTAGGATAATCACAGCCTCATGAAACATTACAGCCACAAACTAGAGACCTGGAGCATTCAGAGAATGGATGGCTTCCCTAGCTAGATTGACAATAAGGGGGTTTTGAGCAGTTTCAAGAAACAGAAGCGATCGCTATCCAATCGGCGAAAAATGCCATTCTTGGAAGAATTCTCCAAATGTCGAAAGTGTTTGATACCAAATCACAGCATGACTTTTCCTATGGTGTTCCTCAATCTCTTGGTGTCTAAATGTGGTATTTTGGAGAGATTACAGATAATTTTTAGCAATTCTTGAGTTGTAAAAAATGTGTAGACCAAATCTGTGTAACAAATGTTATCAACCCAAAAATTGCTGCAACAATTAATGAGAAATAATATAGAACAGGGATGACCATCACAAACTTATATCATCATGTTCTATGCTCTTATAGACTTTTACAATTTATTTGAATTAATTTATTAATTTGTATTTCTTATTAATGACTAGAACATTTTGACACACAGTGCTGAACTGCACCTCAAATTAATCGTCAGGTTCCCAGCTTTCAGATGATGAACACTGCTTCTATGTGACATCTACTGATGACTATTTATCCCTCCCTGAACATCCCCTGTCACCTACCACGTGGCGGAATAGTAAGGGGTTAATTAAAGGGAGTATCTAAGAAACAATCTCATTCATTATTAATTTCCCCAAAATTCTTTGAACAAGTTCATTTGCATAAGCTAAATCATCATCCATTTCACAGAGTTTTGTGTTTTCCGAAAACAGTTCTTGAGGCTCGAGACTGGAATAAAAAGGCTCCGTGAGACGGATATGTTTTGCTGTGAAAGCTTCATGGGGTTTAAAGCCATTGTTTCCTTTGTCTCTCGTTGACTCTGCCGCTCAGAATAATCACAAACTTTGTGTTATTGTTGCTGCACGGCTGTGGAGAAATGGCTTGAATACATGTGCCTCCTTCAGTTCCTAGCTTCACACTAATAGCAAAGTCTCGTCGCCTACTTTATTCTTTTTCTCTTCACCTTGCTTTATATCAAAGTGATAAAGTTTATGCCGCTTGCACCTACAGGGGGTTTGTGAGGAGGTTTAGCCCTCCTTCATGAGTGTTGAGGTGTGATATATAGTTTGTGCATCCTCTGAGGGGCTCTGCAATGATGTTGCCTCTCCTTCCCTAGTTTTTTTCTTTTTCCTCCTGTCTCATGTCGGCTCTTTCTCTCCCGCTCTTGACTGCCGGCTGATGCCGTTATGTATGCTGCCGGGGAGCCCGCTGCACATTGTTCTGCCTCTACCTCTTCTCGGCAAATATTTTGGCCTTTGAGCTGAGAGCAAGAAGCCCAGGGGTGAGCAGATGAGGAAGAAGCGAGGAAGAAAAGAGGGGGGAGATGAGGCTAGTGAGTGGTGGTTTGGGGACAGAGTGAATGGAATGAAAAAAGACGGGGGGAGAATGTTCTTCTTAATGTTTCAGAGTTGCTGAAATGAGAAAATGAGATAGTAGAACAAAGGGGGAAAAGCCTTCTTCATCTCCTCTTGTGTAAAGTTTCCTGTGAATCACCATGTAAGGCTCTGGCAGCAGTGATTGATGTCTGGGACATGGAGCGTAGAGTAGCTCAGTGTATTCTCATATTATAGTTTTAGCAGCAGAGGTGTTGGACTTTGTAGTGGCTAGACAGGAGGAGTGTGTTGTCTGAGATGAAGGAACTGTTGATTTTCTATTAGCGCTGTCAATCGATTCAAATATTTAACCGCGATTGATCGAATTATTGTCCATAGTTAATCACGATTAATTGCTCATTTTATATCTGTTCAAAATGTACCTTCAAGGGAGATTTGTATTAGTATTCAATACTCTTATTAACATAGGAGTGGGCAATTATGCTTGCTTTATGCAAATGTATGTATATATTCATTATTGGAAATCAGTTAAGTTAAGTTTTGGCCTAATGCTGGTGTAAGATGGGAAGTCAGTGGATCAAAGTTATCACAATTCATCCTGATGGGTATATGATTGTCTGTACCAAATTTTATACCAATCCATCCAATAGCTGTTGAGACATTTCACTAAAAATGCATACATGTCAATCTCATGGTGGCGCTAGATGTCACCAAAGTCAGTAGGATTCATTATCTAGGGACCATAATTGTCTGTAGAATATCAGGGCAATAGTTGGTAAGTCTATAACAAAGTGTTGGACCAACCAACCACCATTGCTATCCCTGGAGCCACACTGCTGGCATGGCTACAAATGTAAATTCCCAAAGTGACTGTTACCTTTTGGTGGCAACAAGTAGCAGACCAAACAATGTGATGTTAGTGTAGTTTGAGCCTTATTTTACATATAACTGGGCTTATTGGGACCTTATTATCATGTCCCCTAGTACGAAAGAGGTGAATATTACAAAAAATACATTATACAGGGGGAAAACAACAATAAGATACTGCTGTAAAAATAATACAACTTCAATGTCTTTTACCTTATACAAACTCAAAGGGTACATTTCTTGTAAAAAGTCCAAATAAAACCATATCTGTAGTGTGGCCTTGTCTTTCCCTCAGCTTGAATGCTCTTTGGGATCCGACAATATTAGCCTTAACATAATGGTGCAAAAAAAAATACTTGAACTTGAAACAGAATATGAGAGGTTTGAATCGGTCAGCTTCCCAAAGACCTGACCATGGCCTTGAAAATGAATTAAATGAGTAAAAAGATTGGTCAAGTCATTCTGTAAGAATTATATTGTATTGCTGTGGAACACTATAATTGAGGTCTTGCCATTTTGTATTTTGGTCAAGCTCGAGTTTTCATTACTTCAGGACCTGTGAACACATGTTCAAGTAGAATGCAAATATTTTCAGACAGATGCTTATATTGAGTCTAATATTTTGCCCTGATATTCAATAGTTTTTTTGCCCATTTCAGAGCACTGTACTGAAATATTTTAATTTTGAAATATCCTTGTTTTTTTTTACTATTGTATGCACTTAATCAAAAGTGTAATTACCAAAGACATTGAATGGATTTTATTTTTATTTTTTTCTTCAGTAACAGTGCCAACTACATAAGTGTTATCTGGAGGGCTGGATTTTTTTCTTTCTCAGGACCTTGCCAACGGCACGAGTTGACATTGCGTTTAACAAGCTCCAAGCTTAGATGCTTTTCCCACAAATATGTCTCAAAACAGCTTTATTCTCTTTTGAAAAATGGAAAAACAACTGCACTAAAGTTGCATTTATGGGTCCTTACACTGCAATGTCTCCCCGTGTTGGCGTTGGTTTACTTCGGGTTCTCCGGTTGCCTCCCACAATCCAAAGACATGCATGTTATGTTAATTGTTGACTCTAAATTACAGTGAATGGTTGTCTTTCTCTATGTGTCAGCCCTGTGATAGTCTGGCGTCCTGTCCATGGTGTACCCTGCCGTACACAAAAAGTGAGGAATATGCAAATTTCAGTTTCACTACCTAAAGATTGCTTCTGTCACTTCTTTAACTGTGTCTTTGTCTACTGCTACACTGCTCCCACGTGTAAGCACCACAATAATGTTGGAATGTACCCAAATGGTTAAGCTCAAGAGCCTCCATAGTCTGACAAATGTTGAATTCATCACCAGTGTCACACGGAAATATCGACAGGGTGGAATACTCTTCTAACTATTAACTGTATAAAGGACTCTGCTCATGTTTCACTGCTTGACATCTCTGGTCTATAACGAGTATCAGGAAATGACCCCTTAACAATATACCATGAGATCAAGCAAGAGAGAGAGAGAATTAGAGAAAGAAGGGGAAGGAGTTGAATGTCTTTCTTGCTTCCCCTTTTCTGTTCTATAAAGAGATTGAAGGAAATTGGAAATTACCTTCTACAGTCCAACCAACCTGTCATCGGCCTGTCTAATGGGCTGTCCATTGGTATCAAAGAGCAGTGGATTTAGAACCATGAAAAATACATTTCAAAAGTGCAGCTCATCGCCGTCAGTTACGAGGGTTCCCTCGGATATGCTGTAATTCCAAAGTAATTTGCCATGTGACTAAAACACATCTTTAACCTAGCAGGCTTTTAGGCAGAATCATGCAAAATAAGCTACAACCTATAAAGAGGATTCTACAGCTCGTTCTCATTCCCATCCGCCTCAATATTAAATGCTCAGAGAAAGTGCTGTGGTGACGTAGTTTAAAAAGCGAAAGAGATACAAACGGCGGGGTGGGAGGGGAGGTGGATGGGTCCAACAAACACGAGGCTTGGAGCCCGTTGTCCGTGTCCCGCGCTTCACATTACAATCAGCTGTCCGTTCATGTCCGTGTTCACAACGTTCAGTGTTATTTTCACTGTACAAACGTAGCAGTTTTAAGCCCAACGGTGTAGTTTTTTCCTAAACCTAACTATAGTAATTTTATTATCATAGTGTGTGGTTCACCGCGACCGAAAAGTGACGCCAAGGGTTCTGACAAAGCATCGGTATTAGTGCTGTCAAAAATATTTAATCGTGATTAATCACATGATTGTCTGTAGTTAATTGCGCATTTTTTATCAGTTCAAAATGTACCTTAAAGGGAGATTTGTCAACTATTCAATACTCATATCAACATGGGAATGGCCAAATATGCTGCTTAATGCAAATGTATGTATATATTTATTATTGGAAATCAATTAACAACACAAGACAATGACACATATTGTCCATAAACCCTCACAGGTACTGCATTTAGCATGAAAAATATGCTCAAATCATATCATGGCAAACTGCAGCCCAACAGGCAACAACAGCTGTCAGTGTGTCAGTGTGCTGACTTGACTATGACTTGCCCCAAACTGCATGTGATTATCATAAAGTGGGCATGTCTGTAAAGGGGAGACTCGTGGGTACCCATAGAACCCATTTACATTCACATATCTTGAGGTCAGAGGTCAAGGGACCCCTTTGAAAATGACCATGCCAGTTTCTCCTCACAAAAATTTAGCGAAAGTTTGGAGCGCTTTTTAACTAGTTTCATAAGATGCCAGTATCTTCACTCTAGCTTTAAAACAGAGCCACTATAACCTCCATAAGATCGCGTTAACGCGTTAAAGAAATTAATAACATTAAAACTAATTTGCCTTAACGTGTTATCGCCTTAACTTTGACAGCTCTAGTCAGTATATGTCGAGATGAGAACGCGTTGGATTCTATGAGCTTGCACAGAGTCAAAATTGTGAAGACAGAAACATTTTTAGATTCAGCGTACAGTAATTTACACTTTCCGAGGATGTAATTATCTCTGAAGTCCATCGCAAATAAATGTACATACAGGTAAATCTATTTAGAAACCATAGAAAAAAGACGCTTTTTATAACACAAGATCTTGCTTGAGAATCATCACCGTTTTAGGTTTTCATCAGTGTCAAAGTAATCCAGTGATAGTTGCCTGTACGCCCATGGGTACAGGAACCGCTAACAGCTAATTTGGCATACTTTGAATAGTGCCAGTTTTCCAAAATGTACTTGACTTTGGAAACCCCTGGTGTAGGTGATTGCTTCAAAAGTTTTTTTTATGGTTAGATTTTTACAAAGATAGACAGGTTAAGAGTGGAGATGTAGAGTCATTTAAATGCTGAGCCTCTGGAACAGTATAAAACAGCATCAACATCTGAAGAGTTGACCACACATTCTGAGCAATATGAATGATAAATCATTAACAACTGTGCAAACTCTATATCTTCAGACATTCTCAACACCTTAAGATAAGATCAGACACTAACATTTTGGCATCTCCCTAACGTATCCCAAACATTCATGCACAAGTACCACATTGTATTAGGGTGATAAACAGCAAGTCTGGGTAGGAATATCCACTTGTACGTATGATGTTTAACTTGAACAGATGATGAGCAACGTCTCAAAGTTTGAGCCCACATTTGTCAAAACTTCAGTCATTATTATATCTCCACACATAAGGGATCAAACCTGGTACTGTCTAATTATGGGACTGTCTCCCTAACCACCAGGCTAATCCAATGCCTGATGCATTAAACATGGCCAGCAGGTCTAGAAATTAATATAGCAGAGCCACTGTAAAGAAAGTTTGAGCACTCATTTTTGGAAACAGTTTTTTTTGGACTCTTTTCCTGCGTCTGTAAATGTCTGCGAGTGTGGCTTTGTGTGAGTGTGTGTGTGAGCATGTCTCGGCCACTAAAGGTTATATTTACCATTTGTCTGGGTTTCGGGAGAGGCAGAGGGCAACTGGGGACAACAGTGTGGACCACTAGAATTCTGATGGTTGTGGACGATCAGACACACACACACACACACACACACACAACAAAAAAGGTGTTTATCGGGGATTTAATCAAATGTCAGGACTGATGCCGTCACGCTGTGAGTACAGAGCGTATGGGCTTGGAAAGATGGGAATGAATGGGGGGATGAAAGTGGATCAATAGGGATGAATGTGTGTTGGATAAGAATCAATGGGAATGAATGGAGATGCATGAGGATGTGTCCCCATTATAATGTCACTAACAGTTGACTGCCTACAAAAGAACCAGAGAGGGGACATGAATCATCATCAGTTAAAGGGGTACTATGTCATCTATGGCTGTTAAAGACCTCTATTAGCAACCATTGGGGACTGCAACAATATTGTTACCTCCGCCAAGGCCGAAGGCCTAGGAAGGAGGTTATGTTTTGCTGTTATGAGTCACCAGTGCTAACCACTGCACCACCATGCAACAGTTTTAGAATACAAATTGTTCCAATTGCATCTAAGAGTACAAATGGTAGTAAGCATTATGCGTAATCGGTGTTACGATTATGATGGGGTCCTTGGGAAAATTGACTGTCGTTTAAGGGGTCACTGGCCCCAAAAACATTGAGAATGCCTGTCTTCAGGTATGTTTTAAGCTTATTATGTTAATTTGTCTGCCCCGAGATGGCCAAAAATCGAATTAATGCAGCTTTAAAACTAAAATATGTTTGATGGTAAGTTCTTACTCAACGTAAAAGCTGTTTTTGTAACTTTAACAACTTTGGAAAATAAGAAGGCTGTCATAATTTGGGAATAGAGCTGGATTTTGTGATTGAGTGATGAGGGTCACTAACATATTGATGTGTTGAACCAGCCATACAACACTGGGTCTAAAGAACAGAATATAATCGTCTGCTGTGGTCCATTTCACCTCTGCACTCCCGCCATGACTCAGGTAACTCCCACAGTAATCCTGCTCACTAGACTGTAGTAGCCAGCTGACTTCAGTGACACAGCTTTAATTGGTACATTTAGTATGATTAATCACTACCTAATCAGATTTGCATATATAATGGCTTTGGGTCAACCAGTTGTGAGTGCGTGTGCCGTCCAAAATAGAAGAACCATGCTGTGTGTTAATGATCATCAGTCCAGTCTGGTCAGCTAAGCCTCTCTTGAGTCCTGCCATGATAAATGTGTCAGCCGAAATGTCAGCTGAAGCGGAAGACACTTTGACAAAACTGAAACTAACCACGGGCATGAAATCAATGAAGTGTTTCCAGAGTGTTCGCTGCGGCGATTGTCCACACCTAACAAGTGATTAGACTCATGTCTAGTTGAAAAGAAACAGTGACAGCCTCATGTTTTCTCTCTTTGAAAGCCACTTATTGAGTTAGTAATCTTGGTGTTAACGTGGATTCAAATCTACACTTTTAATTGCCCAACCAAAAGTGTACAAACTATCTTAAAATCACTCTAGTATGAGTCAGAGGATTCAGGCAAGACTTAGAAAAAAACTTCTCCATTCTTTTATATCCCTCAGGTTGGATTATTGTAACTATTGTCTTTTGCTGGTCTCCCCCAAAAAGGCTCTCAGCTCATTCACAATGCATGCTGCTAGCCTCCTGACGGGGAAGAACACTAAAGCAACACACTAACTTTAAGCTCTCTGCACCTACTTCCTGTGAGTCATAGAATGAAGTTTGAAAGTGTTGCTACCAAAGTTCCAACAGTGAGTCCAATAGTGATGATAGATGTGTGCGAGCGGCAAGTTTCCTATGTTCTACAAGCTCACTTAGCTTTTTTTAGTCTAATGAATAAACAACTCTGTTAAATGCCACAATCACATAAACTAGGGCTGTTAAAGATAACAGGATAATAATGTGTTCACACAAATTTGGTTTAACACCACTTAATTTCTTTAACACATTAACGCAACTTGCGATTTTTAGGTTGTTGCGGGCTCAGTTTTAAAGCTTACTGGCATCATATGGAACTATAAAACCCAAGGAATCCACTGGTAACAACCATATCATACTAGCTTGAGGCTAAATAACGCTCCAACACTACATTTTGGGGCTGAACGAGAGTCACGCTGTACGAGAGTGGCACTGAAAAAGAGTCTGAAAAAGAGTTGCACTGAACAAGAGTCTGAACAAGAGTCGCACTTAACGAGAGTCGCGCTGAAGGCGAGTCTGAACGAGTCACGCTGAAGGTGAGTCTGAACAAGAGTCACGCTGAAGGTGAGTCTGAACAAGAGTCGCGCTGAAAAAGAGTCTGAACAAGAGTCATGCTGAACAAGAGTCTGAACAAGAGTTGCGCTGAACAAGAGCCTGAACAAGAGTTGCGCTGAACAAGAGCCTGAACAAGAGTCGCACTGAACGAGAGTCACACTGAAAGAGAGTCTGAACAAGAGTCGCACTGAACGAGAGTCTGAACGAGAGTCGCGCTGAACGAGAGGTGTGCTGAACAATAGTTTTAACAAGAGTCGCGCTGAATCAGAGTCGCTTTGAACGTGTC
>CAKAKQ010037472.1:0-45217 GCA_916700675.1 Helicolenus avius
GGTAGCCCTCTTGCGTTACTGTTGGATGGACCGGGGACGGCGTGTCAATATCCGCTCGTTACATGCACAGTGTCCTTTCAAAATAAACTTTCGTTTTCACAGGAAGTTAGGTTTAGGCAACACAACCTCTTAGTCAGGGTTAGGAAACGGTCGTGGTTGACATTAACTTCACTGACTATAGACACACGTGCCTCACAGGACTGACGAAAGGACTTTGACCATCGAATAACGCCGCGGGTGGGTTTACGTTGGAGTTAGTTGAAAGCCCGGTTCGTCACAAACTGTTGCTAAAGGGTGTCTCCATGTGTCGGTTAGCAGTGCCGATCAAACGGCGGTATTTGACGAGTACCCAGAACCCTCTTGCTGTGAGGCGACAGTGCTAAACACTGCACAACCGTACGGTCATGTGGAAACAATTTAATTCACCGGAAGTCAATCTCCTCCAGTCCCGTGTGCAGAGCCAGGACATAAGTTGCTCATAAATGAACACAACTTTATGAACAATGTTACGGTCATACTTCATTAGCACTTACAGGCAAGAGGAATTAACAGTCAAATCCAATGTGTTTCCTGTTAAAAACAATATGAGATCTGCTGTTAATTTTGAGCCAGATTTGAAAACAGTAACTCTGCCATGGCTGCTCTTTTTTTATGACAGACTTTGTCATTTAGAAAGAATTAAAACCTAAAAAAACTGAGTGAAGAGAGGCCGCTTCTGAGCTATTTCATCCTCTGGGAAATGTTTTGTTGAGTTGGTTTGCCTACTGATGAAGGACTGCAGCTGCATACTGTACTATATCTAAGGGTAATTTGAGATGCATATGTTATACGTATCAGGTGCTTAAGGTATCCTGCACTTACAATAAGTTTCTCAAAAAGACTTTACATTTTATTTTCTTAATAATACAGACAGCAACGCTATAAATGCCTTCCAGGAGAGACTGTCTGAAAGTGTTTGCCGTTATCTCCATAATATTGCATATTGTTCCTCTGTCTGACAGCTGGCTTTTCAACAAGCCTTTGAGTGATGTCGTCCGTAACAGGTATAAATACTTGAAATGTTCATTGGTACAGTAAGGGGCAAATTCCCAAAGAATGGATTGAACTGCGCATCACTAAAAAACGCTATCTGCCCCATCTCAAGGTAGCTCAAAAATATATTACGTTAATAATATTACAGCGCAAACATGCCAATAAAGTTTTGCAGCTGAGTGCAATTTGCCCCTTTTTTTAGGTCTGATTGCAATTATCGATGTGGCAAAGTATAAATGTTCCCTTTGCGCAAAGTAAACAGTAGGCAGAACATTTTCAGACAGCGAGCTACAGCTGCTGACCGGAGAGGCGCAGAGGAATTCCTCAGAACTTCAGGCAAGGAATTTAAAAGTGACAGAGAGAAACCATATTTGGGACATGATATGTCCGTCAGTGCTGTCAAATGCACACCTTAAAAGAAGATGGCATGATTTCAAGTGGAGGACAAAATGCAAAAAATAGCATTCAATGCTACTATGATCACTGGAAAGTATGGTCGTGACACCCATTATAAATACACTCCAGTTCCCAACAACTCTCTGAAGACGCTAATAATTTCATTGGAACTGCGTGCGGCTATTAGTGCTGATCTTTGTGAATTGGACTGTTTTGCAGTGAGGCTCATTTGCATAGAAAGGGTCCAATTTTGCGCAGAGTGTGCGCATATTACCTCATTTAAATACGTTCAAACAGCACAAGAACACCAGGATGCTATTTGTAGGGAGCATTTCACCCTTTGTGGGTGCTTTGAGAATTTCAGTTTCTCTTTGTCTAATTTGTGCAGGTTTAGCGGCCGCCAAAGCTGCGCAATCCTTTTGTGAATTCGCCCTTAAATATACTGTTTGCCATACACTAGAGCACAACATCCTGCTGCAGTCTACAAATAAAAAGCTTTCCCTCTAGAAAGGACGTTAAATTATTACTCTGGAACAAATAAATATAATACAAAATAAACATAATGCAAATTTAACCATAGTTCACACTGTCTGAAAGCACATATTGATAAATAGCTGAATGGGAATGAGGTAATATGACAATATACAATGTTGTATGTACTTAAAAGGCGTGTTTTGTTTTCAAATAGCTCTACCTTGTCGCTATGATGAATTCCCTTCATTGAACTGTGTGAATTGAATTATTTTAGTTCACCGGGTACATCACTGAATCAGCCAGAGTGCTTTTACATTTTGTGCCAGTTAAGTAATTTACTCCGCTATAAATTGCAGGATTGAGTGTTCATTTACTGCACAGACGGTGGCTATTTTTCATGATATTTCGATGGTTGTCCACAACGAGAAAATGCAGTTGATATAATATTATATCATTATAATATTGTGTGCTCCAGGTTTTTAAAAAATGATTTATAACATGAGTCCAGTATCATATGTAATGGGACGACTAACACAACATCCACAGTCAGAAAAAAATCATTTTAAGCTGATCTCTTGTATTTTTTACTGGTAGAAAATCAATCTTGCTGCTTGAAAATGTAGCCAGAGGACCCATGGCTCTTGTCAGTGGTAATTAAGAACAATTACAGTTTGCAGGGCATGAAACGGTTCCCTAATAACATTTGCAAGTTGACTACCTCATCTTACATTAATAACGTGTCTATTATAAAGTGCAATGCATTTTATTGAGGAGATCAACAATATTAATGCGAGGACAATGAGAGCCTCCCAAATGATATCCTACACTCCAGTCAGAGGTATAATTACACAACGTCATTCCACTCCATCTGCCTGCAATATTAACAACAAGTTTTATTAAGCAAATGTTCGTGAGTTCGTGATGTTTAATGAATGTCATTGATTGATATTGAAATCAATTTGACTAATCGCTTCCTGGCACTTACAGCAAGCCCCCGGCTACGGCTTCCATCTCCATGTTATGTAATCAAGGAAAAATTATGCAAATTGTTATGGTAATCAGAAAGCCGGAGGGCTGTGATAGCAAAGTCTTGAAGACGCTAACCTAATTATGTGGCTGTTGTTCTGTCAACAAAGTGTTTGCTAATGGATGGGCAGCACAAGGATAAATATACAACTGACAAACATCAAGAATGTGGATGTTAATATATTCATCTTGCAATATGTTGTTATGTATATGTGGTGGTCTCGGTATGGCTCAGAGGACCAAGATTATACTCGTGTGTGTGTGTGACTGAGAGATGCTAATATGTTTGTATATTTTCTCTAGGATTTGGATTCGATGTGTGTCTGCATAATGTGCAAATGCATTTTGGCACTTGTCTAGCAAAGATGTATATTTTGGCAATTAGAGTGTGTATACGTGTGTGGGAGTGGGCTAGGAGAAACCCAGTGAGACAGCAAAATGACTAGAGGAAGAAGTGTGAGATGCCATTAATCTTGATTGATTTTCCTTGTTAGGTTTAACTAGAGTTCATTGTAAATGATGCGATGGTGTAATTGCATTTAACAGCCATTTGCCAAACAAAATGTTCATATTGGACGATTCTGCGAAACCCAAGATTACATTTAGTCACAATTCTTTACAATTCGATGCCAAACTTCTTAGTCAATTGTTCCTACAGTGTAGCTATGATATAGTACAGATGTTTAAAAAAATATAATTAAGATAAGCAAAGTGCAACATGTCACACACCCATTCATCACCCTGCTCGACACCCATACTTTCTGCTCTGCTGTATACAGAAAAAGACGCACTTCCTTGTGATGGATTTAAAAAGTCCAAAAACAATGAGTATGGGAAAACAAATGCATGATACCCATGCTGTCGTTCTATAATGCATTTTTTAACTATCTGGCTTGACATTCTCAGGGTTTATGGTCAAACATGGTAAAACCACAAGTAAAATGTTTATATGATTAAAGTTAAACCTTGCCTTTTGACTGCCTTTAAAAATCGCACGACGTCCGCCTTGTCATATTTGTGGATTTGTAAATCAATGCTCCTCTTATGATGTGTGTGCCAACATGAACATATATCTGTCTGCACCACGCTGCAGGCAGGGAGCTAACCGAAGCCTGTAACTTCCATGTGTTCCCTATACGCGCAAACATTTGGATGTCATAAATCCTCCTTTTCATCGCTTTTGATGCATCATTAATTTACACTGAGATCTACAGTGGCTGCAGATGTTTTTTTTACGGTGTTTTGGTCCATTATAAACATTTTGCTAGAGGAAAGAAAACATGGGCCAAACCCTTTAGTTCCATCAGTTCCTGTCTTTCATTCTTGAACTCATTCTCATCATGTTTGCGCGCACCAGTTATAAATTACACGGATAATTATCTGCTATCAGGAAACTCCCTCGTAGAGTTAGACCATGGTGTTTGTGAGTGTATCCATCTGTTTTTGTGTGGTTACTTGAGTGTGTGTGCTGCTCTGTCACGGGGAACTACCCAGTATAATCCCTGCTGTCAGATTAAAGATCGATTGAGGTAAACCAGAGATAGTCTGGTATGAAACCATCATGACATCATAGAGGTTTCTTAAATGCCAAGGGGGGAGAGAGGGAGGAAGAGGAGCCGAGAAACAAAGAAGAAAGGAAATGATAAAGAGGACGGGCTGGGAGAAGAGAAGATAAGCACTTAATTGTTGCGGTGGGATTGTTCTCTTGTCGATAAATCACTTTCATGACATACCCGTTTGTTAATGGTGCTTTACGAATAACTACAATTTGACAGATATTGCTCTTGTATCCCCACAATAACACTTTCCACAAAATGAGTGAGCTACTTCATTCTTAAAATCCCAGACAGTATGGCTTTATGAAATTCCAGGTTAGACCTTTTTTTCTCCAAGGTGTGAGGTTATTGAGTTTTTTGTTTTGGGGTGGACTTTTACTCAGTTTTGGGGTGTTTTTTTTTTTTTTTTTAACAGAGCGCGGTAGGTCCATGTGTTTTATTGGTATGTGACTCATTACCAGAAACGAGGTTTGCGGTTGCGTCCAGCCATAATGGGTTCCATTTGCAATTTCAAATGATTTTCTAATCGGCTTTCTAAAAGAGTCGTGTGATGAAGTAGAGTTTAACACACGTCGTGACATGTTCCAAGAGAACTGCCATGCTGCCGCCAGAGTACGACCGGATAAACAAATGAGATATACTGTAGGTCTAACACACACACTCACTCACTCACACACAGAAAGTATACAGTGATACAATTAATGAGAAACATTATCTATGAAAATAAAACAATGTGTCATGAGTGTTTATAAATTACTATTCTGAAATGAATGAAACTAGAAATGTTTGTACAAAAATGTTTCTAATGACAACAAATTGGTCGCATGACTGACCATTTTGTCCTCATTAGTATATTTGTTGTACAAACACTCCAACAAGTATTTACAGAAACAAAACGTTACAAAAGGATCTAAGAACTGCAATAAAACAGGTTTAGCTAACTTAATTTACTCAGTCTTAGTGCTGCGCTCACCACTTTTTATCCGTTCTCACCACAGTTTAACGGACTGAATTTCTAGCACGATTCTTAATTTTTTCATGTTATTTATTACACGGCTTTGTTGAGTACTCGATTCTGATTGGTCAATCGCGCCATTTCTACGGTCTTTTATTTCATTATGGCAGACTGTTGCTATGTATAACAGACCGTTGCTATGGGCGCAGTTCTGATGTCGGACTCTGGTGGACCGTTTTTGTGTTAAAATGATTGATTTCTTAAGTAAGTAGCCGTGTAGCAAGCGGGAATATCAGAAAGATAATCTTTAAAACCATCAAAAACTCAGGGCTTTACTGACGATTGTTGGGAGGGCGGAACCAGGCCCAAAATTGGCTTGATTCTCGTATAGTGTATACAGGGCACTAGTAATCTTAACTGAAATCACAATGTTTCATTTACCTTAATTAAGAATTTATTTGAACCCAAACCATGATCTTAAAAGAGAGGGCACAGACAAATAATGCCATCCAGTTGATAAAGGCATCAAATCAGAAATTGCATCTAAAGAGCAATTACAAACGTCTTGTTGACTTTGCACCATATTCCTTTTCTTCTTTTTTTTTTCTTCTACAAGACTCTAATGCCACACGGTAAACTTATTTGTTCAGACACTCGCAAAGTGAACTGTTGGCCATTGGTCATCATCGTCTTATTTTACCGTGAATGAAACACAATACTTTATTGTAGCCTATAGGAAATATGAAGTCGAAATGCTGTATATGACATATTCTTTTTTGTCTTCATCTCATTTGTCCCCAGACAGTATTGTCTCCTCACCTCCCCACTTCTCTGCACACCTGATGATCATTTTCTAATCAGACCTGTGACCTGCTGCTAACCTGACCTTAGCTCGTTAGTCTCAGGATGTATTTACTAGTTGTCCTGTCAGATCCGATTACTTTGCGTTCGCTTGATTGCCAGTCTTGTCTTCTGTTTGCTACCTGCTGAATACATGTGTTTCTGTGACTTTGTACATTTTCACAATAAGTACTCAGACCTGTCTCCTTCTCTAGTTTGTGCATTTCTCTCATGGTACAATTTTTTTTTGACGGTTGTTCATGCCTACCGTGAATGTTTTTATGTTGTTTAAAATAAACAACACATAGATAGAATAAAGTGGGAAGGGAAGATGGGAGTATGTAGAAAGATGCACACAAAGAGAAAAAAAGACAGAAATGGATGGGAAGACAATATCAAGGCAGAGTACAATGCCAGAGGAAGAAACAATAATAAGATGTAGGCGAAGAGCTCCTTTGGGGGCAAACCGGGAAATTTCAGTGCCCTAAGTTTCATCCCGCAAAACCTAATTTGCATTTTCATTTTTCATTTTTTCTCCAAATGGGCGGCAAACACAAACACACAGAAACACACAAACCAGATTCATGTCATCATCAAGTGGTCAAATGCACTCAGACCCGTCTATCCCTCTCTTGTCTGCAGTCCCCGTTGTCTCTTTGTCTATCATTCTATTCACTTGCAAAATACATGACTGAAGCATCAGCAAATATAATTATTCCTCTCTAGAAACACTGAGTTAATTTAGGGACCTTCTCTCTTTTCTCTGGGTCATTTCTCTACTTTTAAGCCCATCTGTCTGGCAATGACGGGAGATAATTGGTTGCGAAATATTAAATTGGGTCAAATATGTTATCTCTTTCATCACTTTCATGTCCACACACACTGAGATAATGAAATGTATACGTACAGATCGGCATCATTAAAGGAAGCATCTAAATAGAAACAAACCATGCTTACACACAGTGAAAGGGGACTCACTGAATGTTTTCAGAATAAAAATGGTGAGATTCATATACTATGGCATCAATCCAATTATTCACCTACGGGAGCTTTTGGAGCAACGTGTCCGACAGCGATCTCTACCACCATCGGCAAAACACCAAATTAGTTGTTTTCACTCTCAACTTTTCCGGATGTGTTCAAACTGAACTTCCAAATTAGGTGAGATACTTATTGCCATGGCAACAATGAGAATTTCTGAGACACTTTTCATAATTTTGGCACGGCAGCAGCTTGACGGAGCCAGCGTTGCCATGGAGTTCAGTGAGACACGACGACAGAGAGAAAGTGGGACAGCTGACTGGATTGGTATTTGGGGAGACGCCTGTGTTCAGTCAAACTCAAAACGGCACAACTGAAATGTGTTGGAAACAACTGGGAGATAAAAAAAAAAAATAGGACGTGATCTCTCAGCATGCGAGCCTTTTTGACGTTGCTGCCATGTCGTATTGATATCGGATGCGGGTGACATCCTGGAATAAGTATGAGCAGTTATCCCCAAAACTCAGCATTAAGGCCTGCGGTGTGGCTGAAGCCAGAGACTGAGAGGAAGGGCGAATAAACGATGGGAGTGGAGAGACGGAGGCTGTGTCACACAGACAGACATACTTAAATGAGTGATTGTGGGTGTACATGAGAGAGAGCAATTGACCAAGAAAACAAAAAAAGAGGGAGCGAGTGAGAGTACACCAAACTCAATTAACAGTCAGAGCTATGTATCACTGCCAGCTAAATGACCTCTGAAAAACAATGAATGATCAAGTAAGATACCGCGTGGCCGTTAGATGAAAATAACTAATTTCACAATGTCTCAGTTAGAAAGAAAGACAGGTGGCTAAATAAACTGAGATTGGAGACAGAGATGCAGAAATAACAAGTCTGGAGGAAAGAAGTCTGTGTGCACAAGCTTTCAGTCACCAGACCTTAATTGAGGCAATTGTTTGACAAAAGGGAATCCCAGAGGTTATAATGACATCAAATAGTGCACACCTGTGCTTGGTTACACTGGCACACATGGGAAACGCAGATCTGTGCCATGAGGGGGGAAAAAAGAACAAAAACATAATTCAGTCTACAGCCATGCTAACAGCTCTGTGAGGCACAGGGGTACTTTGAGCTAACTACTACCATCATGCTAATATTCTCACAATGCAGGCTGTTCTCATACACCCTTCTTAACTGTGCCTATGAAAAGAACGTATGCATGTCACGAGCGGAAATTCAGCCCTGTTTTTCGCTGGCCATTCGTAGGAAAACGCACCAAACGGTGTATGAGGATAGCCTACAGCCCAGCAGTTTGTGACATTTAATTGATTTCTGTACAAATTTCCCATTTTTTCGTGATTTTCAACACATAATCAATTCTTATGTAGTTGACGTAATTGTGAACCGGGAAGTATAAAGAGCGACAAACGCCGCGTAGGGAGGAGGTCGGGCTGGATGGGTTGGTCAAAAAAACAGTTACACCACTTTCGGTGCTATTTTAACCCAAAATCAAGATCCAAAGATATTTTCCTAAACATAACTAAGTAGTTTTGTTGCCTAAACCTAACCAGGTTGATCTTTTCCTAAACCTAACCATGTTGTTTTCTGTGAAAGCGGAAGTTTATTTTGATGAGAAGGCATGAATGTAACAAGCGGATATTGACACGTGCGTCACGTGTTGCCGTGTTAGGCTATATAAGATATTACACAAACCGTTGTTTGAGGATGCGTTGCACAATGACAATGCTAACATGCTGATGTTAAGCAGGTAAAATTAGTTCCATATTCTCCATCTTAGTTTAGTGTCTATTATTTGCTAATTAGCACTAAACACAAGGGACAGCTGAGGCTGATGGGAATGTAAAAGGTTGTCAACATTTTACCTGATGATGATGATGGTACTAAATGAAAAGATCTGTGATCACCAAGGTCATTAGGATTCATCCTCTGGGGACCATGATTGTCTGGTGCGGACTAACACATCCCAACCACTATTGGATGGATTACCATGAAATATTGTACAGAGTGGTATATCCATCAACAGCTTGGGTGGCAAATAAAAACTTCCAGCTTCATCTTAACCGAAACAATCTTAGAGAACACAGGACATGAGGCAGTGGACTGAAAGAATTCTGATAATGGATTGATGCTAAATAACCAGGCATACTATTACATAGTTGTGCACACACATGCAGACACATGAGTACACCGAGTGGCATGAATTTATTTAAGAAGAAGACAGAGGGAAAGAAAAGGGGACGCCGGGAATAGACTGACCCACTAAAATGTCATTTTGTGTCTGAATGGACTAGGACATTGAACACGATTGATGTCACCAGACAGACATTTCGTGTCTGATCTGAGGCAGCTGCATGGAGGGCCGTGTTCGCAAATTGGATAAGGCCCTGGGAATGAAACTGAGACAGATATTTTGGATCAGACGTGAGCTTGTTGCACTGTGGGACAAGTTTTCTAAGTACGCTGCAATGAAACTGTCCATTAGGGAGAAAAACACCATATTGGGTCTATAGGGACCTATACGCTATAAAAGCCACGGTTCTTAATAGGATCGCTCGAAAATAGGCGTTAAGACATGGGACCAAGTGCTTTTGAATCTCGCAGATGCTAGTTCCATTAAGTGACATGTGTTTTTCTGATGAAATTGTCAACCAAGGTGATTTTGGGTGAAAGAAGTCTTGGTCCTCAATGGGACCTGCTGAGAAACCAATTTAAGGAATGGTACGGAGATAGGAATTGAGGGTATTATGTTAGCTCGTTTCACTTTGGGACACATTTTTTGAATGGTGAAATGTCCCAATGTGGAGAACTTAAGAACAGATAAAATTGAAAAGGGGCCAGTAAGCACAACGAGGTATGCTTTTGGGTAGCGTAGAAACTGTTTTATGGCAGGTCTGAAAGCAATCATCACAGTTTTATTGCACTTTATTATATATTTAAATTGCATTAACTGTTTTGAAGCTGTAAGAGCAACATTGTCTTCACTAGAGCCAGTGTTGACAGGAACTGGAGGAGCTTTGAGGTTAAAGGGAGATTAAGGAGTCATAGTTTTGAATCCCTTGTTTGTAATTGTACAATAGGCTGACAGAGCTGATATAATTTCTTTCAGATGGGAGTTGGGATTTAATGAACAGAAGGAGACGGCATTCTCACTGTATAATGCAGCTGTGAACAGATACTGTAAGAATCACTAATTTATAGATTTATTTATACTGCGCTACTGACGTTCGTGCTTTAACCACATTAAATGTTCATTTTGTATGCCGATTTAAACACATCTTCTGGTTGGAGAGCGATTAATTAAATGAATTATTTACATTTTAAGCATTAAATAAAGATATAAATACACATATTTCCTCAAAAGGAACACCATTCACTGTTTCTAGGCAACAAAAACAGTTGCAGCTGTTCTCATTATTTGGGCTTTGAAAGTGCAGCGGCAAACAATGTTAAACTTGAAATAATGGCGCTTAGCGGTGATTTCGAGAGGTGTGCCACGCCAAGGGTAGCGCTTCCATCAAGTCAGGTGGCACTGCTCTCCCCATAGGAAAACAATGGCAAAGCCAGTGCAGAGCGATTTTACCACTGATAATGTGTTGACGGCTTTAGGAACGCATTTGATGGACGTGTCTGTCTTCATATTTTAGGGCATAAAGTGTATTATTTATATTTTTATTTAAGGGCATACAGGGAATGCCACTGCAAGCACCGATAATGCTGCTGCTGCTGCTTTTTAGAACCTGAATGTTTTGCTGATTTGCTTTTTGGCATGATGGCAACATCTATTAAATGGTGTTTCTGTGCAATAGCTTCAGTAGATAATATTCTGTAAGCTAGATGCACTGAAGGGCATGTTATGAATAATCCTGTTATGAATCTAATTTACTACTCCGACATTTTAAGTTTGATGATCAACTAATTGTGATAAAGACAAACATTGATAAATAAAGATGCAGTGAGAATATTTTATGCTATAACATCCCAGAATCTGATAGAAGTGACTTTGACAGCAACATTTTGAACAGACTTGCTGTGACTTTGCAGCCTGGCAAAGAGAGACAGACAGAACAAACATTTATTTACGAGCGGGAGCCGCGCAGAGAGACAGACATTTGTCAGAGAAATTTACCTGTCAGACTGTAGACACCCAAACAATCTGTGGTTTTGTAAATGGAGTGAACACAACAACTTATCAAGATTGCCACAGCACTTCTGACAGAAGGTTAAGTGAGACAAGGTACGAGAAGTGTGTGAAGTTAGTCTGGGCACTTTTTTCTCTAAGTAAAAGTTGTAATGATGATGGTTGACATCTATTTGTTTTTCCTGCACCCTATTAAGTTGGACCCTTGAGATTTATTTTTATTCAGCCATTTGACGGCAAAGTCTTTGTGGTATAGGCCCATAGTTGGATTCACCTATTTCAATGTCAAATAAATGCTACTGATTGACAGTGTAAACCCTGCCTCAAACCTATGAGCAATTCATTATTTTTGCAAAAGATGTGTTTGTGTGGATGTCTTTCTTAGCCGTGCCATAGTAAATGTTTGTGATAATTGGGGTACTAATTGGTTGCACTTTGCCCCCCAAACCTCTCTATTGTAATTATCACATAACAAGCTCAAAGTCTACAGGACTGTACCTTTAGTGACTCACCGGATGTAGACTTTGGATATAAGTCTGCCATTGGGTGCTTTTTTTATGTTATCTATTTTGCGATTTTGCAATGATTTACTTGCTGCCATGTTTTCAGGGTACAGGGTATACAGATGAGGGATGGAGAATATATTGATTGACTGATCGGAATGTTTTCTACAACAGGTGGAGGCAATTTGCAATGTCTATTTGCACCCAGATGAAAGAGTCACACGGCAGCAATTTGGCTATTTACACCCAACCAAGATGAAAATGCTACTTAATTTAATAATAGTTTGCTAACCAAAGATCTCTCTGCCAGAAAGGCCTTTCTGGATGGGTCAAACTCAAGATCTTAACCCAGGAGGCCAGGGTTTGAGTCCTGTGAGAGGCCTATTTTTACACTTGGATGACTTTTTCTGTTTTATTTTTTTAGGTTTAAGCAACAAAGCAAAGGTTATAATACTATAACCCTAGTTTAGGCAACAAAACTATCTGCTTAGGTTTAGGAAAAATATACATATAGTACATGCACACATATAGTATCTAATGTGTGCCCGGGGCAGGCACAAATAGCATCATTTGCTATGGACACCTGCTGTGCTTGTGCCTCTGCTTGAGCAGCAGAGCATGGAAGATTGACAAATGCAAATGTATGTATCCAACTGTATTACCAAGTATTTTAATCTCTTACCACAGCTCTAAACTAATCTACCCTCCTTGGCAGGGATAATTTGTTGAACAACTAAGTTGCAGGAAGTAAAAGTCATTAAATTCTGCTCCTTCCAGTATGTGAACAGAGCATAACTGCGAGTGCATACCAAGAGATCTTCAAGTCATCAAGAGTGAGGAGCAGCGGTGCGGATGAGGAGGGAAGAGAAGGGTTGAAGAATTGCACACGAAAGGCTGCGAGCAGACTGCATCTGGGACGAGCCGAGACAGACAATAAGTCAGTGCCAGTGGGATTAGAGGAGAAGACAGGGAGTAAATTGGGGGAAAGTGAAAGGGTGGCTAGGGGAAGAAGCTTTGGGATGTTGTCAGGCTTTTTCCTCAAAGTAGGTGCCAAACTGTTTGGCAGAAGGTGAGGCGGGAGGAAGAGGCTGGTTTAGATGCACAGGATTGGATTGACAGAGGATGGGAGCGGTGAAGTGTTGATTGCAGAGGTAACTTTCGCCGCGGCATCAGCCGTGATGTCTTAAGCGGTACAGGCGGATGTCGAGAAGGACAAGGGGGATTGAAAGTGGAAGAGGTTATCTTTTAAAACCATCTCCTCTCAACTACTTGCAACCCTGTAGGCTTAACAACATTTCAGGCAGCCGCAGCCGAGGTGGCAACATGGTGAGGGTTTAGAGAGCTATGGGTGTCTGTGGAGAAAGAGTTAGGTGTTCATCCTATAACAGTATTAGTTCCATATAGATGTGTTTTTAGGGGACAGTTGCGTCTTGATGTTGAGAGAGTGTGTTCAACAGAGGATAGGAAGGGATTATTTGGATTTAACTTTTTTTGTGGGACAGTTTAACGTCCACAGGAGAATAAGAGGTGCTCCTTTCTGAAGATATGGACATGAGAATCAAAAACAATATAATATATAGGCAAGTTGGACCATAGGGAACACATGAAGGTGAAAAAAAGTTAAACGTAAAACACAAGAAAAAAGTCTAAATGAAATCATTTGCGGCACCACCACGGCTAAGACAGTAGCTGAAGAGAGGGCCTCAGGTGTTGCTGTGCACTCTGGGTGATCAGTAACGCTGAGGCAGCAAGGAAGTGTGGTAACAGCAGGGAGGCATGAAGTGAGAGGAGTAGCTTTCTGGCTGAACAGCTGACTGACAGTTTCTCAAACACCATTTGAGGGCATTTAGATGTCTTTCTTATTCTTCTTCACAGACACCAGACACAGGAACCTAAAGTCCCTTTCGAACACTGCACACTGCATCTGAAGTAATTATGAAACACACACCATATCAGATAAAAGAACGCAGGCTTTAATTTTAACACAGAGTTGCCGTGTAATAATTTATACTTCACTATTGCATTACTCCGATGTTTGAATGGATGTCGCAAAGGAGCAACACACTCACAGCAGTTCGTGAAATAGTCACAAAATTATATCCGCTTGATTTGTGTACAGAGACATGAATTACCTTTTTTATTCGTGACGCTCAGCACGACTTTCAATAATGTTTTTTTAGTGAGTTTTCCTACAAATGTCCAGCAAAACGTGACGATCCGCTCCAATCTTATCAAAATAAAACTACTTAGTTAGGTTTAGGAATAAATCAACTTGGTTTGGTTTAGGCAACAAAACAACTTATTTAGGTTTAGGATAAGTGACGTAACTTAAGTGCAGATGTTATGAGACAAAAACTATTCAATTAGGTTTAGGAAAAAATCATGGTTTGGGTTATAATAACTCCAAAAATGTCGGAACTAAAGTTTGGAAGTTACGTGATAAAAACTACTTAGTTAGGCTTAGGAAAAGATTGTGGTTTGGGTTAAAACAACAACCAAAGTGGGGTAACTTTAGTACGGAAGTTATGTGACAAATAAATCAACTTTGACTTGTGGTTTTACACGGGACACCAACACCGGTCTCCTGGGCGAAAGTACTGTGATTTTTGTGCAACCCATCCACCCCGACCTCCTCCATAGGCGGCGTTCGCCGCTCTTACTATACATCCCAGTTCACAATTACGTGGATTACATACAAATTGATTTTGTGCTGATCATCATGAAACAAAATGAAAAACTTGTGTCTATGAACACAAATCATTACATTTCCTTAACTTTTTCACAAACTGCTGTGCAACTGGGCTGAAAGGAGACAGAGGTGAAAATGGATACTAAAACACCTGACAAAATAGCAATAATGTGTTTTGGTTAATTCTGATTATTGCATTCAAACTATTAGAAATCAAAGCTGACCTTCACTTTATCTCTTTCCATAAAGCAATTACATTCCAGGCATCATCTTTAAGATGTTTATTCATGTCAGTTTAACAAAAGTTATGCAAAGCTGGAACGTCGTGAGTGACTTTACTCAGCTTCTTGTCCACCGTGCACTCTATCAATGCTTTATGAAACAAAGTCACAACAGTTGGTAAACATGACAGTGTGGAAATCTGATTTGCTGTCGCTGCTGTGACCATGAAAGGCCAACTGTCCTCTGCCAACAGTTCTGTTGACTTGCCAGTCAGGCCATCGACTGTTTTTTCCTATTATAGCTATTCATCTTCCCTTTTCTGAATGGAATTCTGCAGACTGCTAGAATGAATGGCTACTGGCAGGTCTGCATTACTAAAGAGCTACTGGACCATAAAAGTTCTGGACTGAGATATCATCAAATGCGAAGTGTGAAAAATGTGTGAATGTAGAGAAATGTTTTGTGTTCTCTATTTTCTACTCTATTTAATAATCCAACCTGATCTCATGGGGAAGGCGTAAATAGCACAATATTATGACATTCCACAGGACATGAGGAAACATTTTAGCATTTTAGTGTCATTTGTACGCTGCTTTTCACAGATCACTTGCTCGCCACGCAAAAAAACTAAGGTAACGTCTGCAGTTAGGTTGAGGCAACAAAACCACTTAGTTGGGTTTGGCAAAAACATCATTGTTGGGCAGAAAATAAGTACGTAAACGAAGTAAAATACTCATGTATACAGCATAACATAAGTACGGCACAGTACGTCACAAACTACACTAAATTAACTTACTTAGAATGTGCGCTTTAAGATGAGGTAAAACAAGATGTATTTTATTCATCACTCTGGAGAAAATGAAATTTCTTTGCTGTAGCATTGACTGAATGTTGAAAAAGAAAACATCAGTATACATCTTGGAAAATATAAATTAACAATTAGAACGCAGTCATCACGTTTGCTGTAAACAGTTATGTAAATGTTCCATTGAGATTTTCAACAAATCAAGCAGAACGTGCAAAGGAAATTGATTTATTTACAGTCATTTTCTGAGTTTATACTCTTAAATGGATAATAAAACATTAAGTGAACCCCATGTGAAACATTTTTATGCAGGTATATCACGATAAAATCCTGTATAACCAACCAACCCATGTGCTATATTATACTTACTGCAAGTGAACTGTACACGGGGGTGGATTCCCATAATGTAATGTACTCGTCAATATCCCTGTAATGATGCTGTATTTCTGGACCATATTACTATATTCTGGACGATCAAACAGGGATGAAGTCAGAAGAGAAAAAAGTGCACTGCAGAAAAAGTGTAAATAATCCTATATCATGTAGAGCCAACAGAAGGGAGACACGTGTGTCCTTTTTATTTTATTTTTTGTATCGCCCACAATTTCCCCTGAAGTTCCTCTCCCATGTCTTTCCCACGCCCGTATTCTTTCATATTCACCATCATTAAGATCACACCTCCTCCTTTTTGATTAGACGTACAGCATTTATTACTCGTCTTACCTAATAATTTGCTTCTGCTATCCTTAGCTCCTGCATTCAGCCACTGCACAATGTACTGTATATTTTTCTAATTTAATGAACAGCAACCTTTACCTCCTTTTTCCAATATGGAATTTTACATCTTTGTTACTTGTCAGTTCTTCTTTGTCAGGACTGCACAAATGGAAGGAAGAAATTAAAGTCTTGCCCAAAAAGGGATTTATGGGCAAGACTCCAGAAACGCATTATATATACATAATGCGTTTCTGGAGTAAAATTAGATTACTGAAGGACTGTAGCCCTACTGTACCTCTCCTCCTTTTTTTTATACAATAGGCCTTTCTCGCATCCTGCTGATTTGTTTCACTTCAAAGTAAGAAAGTAACACATCTCCGATTGTGTTGCAGTAATTGTCTTGTTAAATAGAGTTAGTGTCTGTGTGTCCTTTCATCAGTGTTACCAGGACAGGGTGTCCGCAAATTAAATGCTTTTGCAACCTTTGCAATGACATTAAATCATGCCTTTAAATGCCACTTTTGAGTATTCCTGCTGCTTTTAACCCCTTAAACAACACATTTTCACTACAAATACCGCCGCTTGGTCAGCGTCCCTCGGCATCAGAAAACCAACGCACGGGGTACCCCTCTTGCGTTACTTTTGGACGGACCAGGTATGATATATCAATATAGTGCAGTGTCCTTTCAAAATAAAATTCTGTTTTCACAGGAAGTTTTAGGTTTAGGCAACACAACCACTTACGTAAGGTTAGGAAATGGTCCTCGTTGACGTTAACTTCACTGACTAGCAACTCATGTGACTGACAATACTGACGAATCACTTGATCACAAACACCGGTCTTCTGGTTGAAAGTCTTGTGTTTCTTTGAGCCATCCACCACCCTTGCCGCCCGCCCTCAGCGGACTCTCACACTATTAATACTACGTCACTTGCTCTAGCTGTTGAATAACGCCACGGGTGGGTTTACATTTGAGTTAGTTGAAAGCCCGGTTCATCATATACTGTTGCTAAATGGTGCCTCCGTACGTCGGTTTCTGATGCCGAGGGGCGCTTAGGAGTGAGAACGGGTTGCTTTGAAATGTGCAATCATTTGTCAAATTTGCAATCAAATCACAATTACACAATTTATTTTTATTTTCGTATTATATATTTCTTAATAGAAACTAATGTACCAAAAAAAAAATCTTATACCGAGTACATCATCGACTTGAACACTGTCAAATTATACTTAAAAAAGTGATTTAAAAAGACCTCACTTACTCCTCTAACATGGGTCCTGTGTAATAAATCTTCCATCCTGTATTAAATGTGAGTCGTGAAGTGTGTGACAGGTTGAACTTTCTCTTGAACTCCATCATTGACGTGGGTCACTGAGGTCTGTGGAGCTATTAAGAAGGGACGGAAGGATTTCAGATGGTTTTAACACCGCCCGTGTCTTTATGAATGATGGCCACTTCTTTCTCCAGAACACACTTTTTTCTCATTTGGTTACTCATACGCATGCATGCACAAAACGCTTCAACACACCCTCCTTCTTTCTGTCACACACTTCTCACCGCCTGCTCCCCTCCGTTCCCATACTTGAGTTTAACTGGCATGAGAAATGTTGTGGTAAAAGTGGAGGACTTGGTCTAACTGACTGTATTAAACCACAAACCACACTGATTAGGACCAGATGATAGGCGTGGCTGATAGGTGTGGCTCTTAAATATCTCTTCATAAAACCAATGAAATAAAATGTAAACCCAGTGTACTAAATCAGTTCCTTGCGACTACCAGTCATCCGTCATTATGTGGGAGGAAGTTAAAGATCACCACTGATCTTGTGTTGAACTGCAATATAAATCCCCGGTAATAAATCACATTCCCAGACTGGATGTGACTGAAGTCACTTGTGTGATTGGTGGTTTTGCCGCCATAAAAACAGCGAGTTCAAATCAACCATTGATCTCTCATTGATGAGAGATGTAATCTGTGTTGATAAATTGCCTCTCTTTTATCTTGTTTGGGGACATAAAACAGCCCACTCCCATGAATATTGGCAGAATGCTTCGGTAGTTGCTTTGCTCTATAAATTCAGGGTTGGCTTTTGGATTGAAGGGCCAGGGTTGCTCTCTGTATATTTGTGATTTGGCCTTTTTTTCTTTTTATTATTCTTACCTTGACTAGATTATGTTAGTATTTTAATGGACAGCTGGAACTGATACTTAACCTACTGTATCAAAGTGATTAAAAAACCTTATCATCAATCATATCTTAAAAGAGTTTGTTGTGAGAAATTACTTTCATTTCAGAGCTGTGGTTTGCCCATGAAGTGACAAGAGTTATTGTGATGTGACTGGCTTGAACCGCAACACAAAAGGGATGACATAATCACAGCAAAGCTACCTTACCGGGAAGCTTTACATTTTAGTCACGACTGTGTCAAAGAGGTGTTGATTCACCTCTGATGTAATTGCGATGTATTGAATTGTACTGTATCTTTGGACACAGTCACCAATGGAAACTCATTTTCTCTTCTAACTTCTCAGAGTTCCTCAAGGTTCATACTGGGGCCATCTCCTACCTCCCACTAAATGCTGTCCCTTGCAAAAGCAGTATTTTCTTTCATTGCTACCTTACATTCTGTACTGGAACCCAATGACTTGAATGTCCTTTCTTACCCTTTCCTGATGTACACTGAATCCTTTCAAAAAAAGCTTTCTCTCCAGGGACACACTAATAAAAAAAATGACTGTGAAGGGCCCAGGATAGGATTCACATAGAGGTCAAAACTGTCCTCCCAATAAAACCGATAGCATCAATCGTCTTGTCCGTCAGGAGCAAAGGAGGTAGTAGTGTGGTGTTGCTATTATCCAAAAAAAGCCACAGTGGGAATACGTCAGGGTGGATGGGGGGCTCCTGTTTGTTTCTCATTTCCTACCAACAGTCAATGTGTTTGTTTTGTTTTTTTGAGGGGGGGGGGAGTTACCCATGGCTGCAGTTGTTCCCTTACAATAAGACATCATGATCAAACCAGCAGGCAAAGGGTCCTCCAAGATCAATTGCATTATTTACTGGAGGCAAATGGACAATATCACAACCTTACGCATTATGTTCCCTTGTCACACTCGTAACTGTTAGATACCTTACAGTTGCGAATGACTTACCTGTATGGCCCTTATACTCCTCATCCCAGACTGTTCTACTGGCTCCCAAAAACCGACAAGGATCCTAAATCCTGGACTTTTACATCCAGAATACCTGCAAGGAGATCGATAGTGACTGTGGCCCAGAATCCAGAATCGCATCACTGAATATATTGATTTCTACCTTAAACCTCTGTCCACAAAACACCCCAGTCACATTAGAGACATCTATGAGTTTGTCACTTAATTGAAAAGTCTGACGGTACCTAAGACCACATTCCGTGTCTCTATTGACATTGACTCTTATACCAACATTGACTCAGATTTAGGCAGTTGCGGAAGCATTTCATCAACACCTGATACCTGAATCAGCTCCAGCTCAGAATCACCTTAACTGGAAACGATTTTGAGTTTGATTGTAAACATTACTTACAGGTCAGCGGTTGCACAATGAGGGGGGCGGGATCCAGGCAGACAGATGGATACAGATTCCAGTTAGGTTCAGGATTCAGCTAGATAGTTCACAAGCAAAAAAGGGGCTATTATAAGTACTGACATGGCTGATGAGGGAAAGGGGGGACAGGCGAGCAGGTGAATGAGAGAATGATTGAGGGACAGACTGACTAAAATGAAAACAACTGAAACAGTCATTGTGACAATCCCAGTTGTTATTATTGTAACCATGGCGATGGAGGTCCCCTAACCTTAACAAAGTAGTAACTCAGACCATCCATGAATGCGGTATTTAGAATTTGGGAGATGTGTGAACATTTTCACTTGTTTGTAGAAATTATAGGACAGGTCAGTAATGCTGAGAAACGAGCAAGAGTACACTAGAATTTAAAAATGATCCAACCGAAAAGCCGAGTCCAGTGTTGCCAACTCTTCTCCAAGGAAAGCAGCTAGCAGCACTGGCTCCAAAAGTCGCCAAGCCCGCCCCTTTAGGCCTCCATCTGAAGCCACTTCCCCAAAATTATCATTGTAAATGTAAACATATCATAAGCAGCTTGTGGAAGACTCCGGTGACACGCAAGTGCGTACAGGTACAGACAGACCAGGAGCCCATCCAAATGATCTGGCAGCCACAGATACTGGATTTTTTCCCATTTTTGTCAGAGCATTTGATTTATTGATTGCTGTCGGGATGTAATGAGAATTTCAACAACTATAACAAAAGTGTATTTGAACATCACTACCAACCCTACCTTTAACCAAATATTTGAATATTTGTTTTTATCAATTTAAGTCATATTTTCTTATAGTATATGTTACCCCAGTTGTGATATTGTAATTAACTAATGCCAGACCTAATAATGACAAGGGACTCGCACCTTTCCCCCTTCTGCTATAAGCTTGCTAAGTTAAGTCAAGCACGCTGTATATACTGTATAAGAATTTTTATTTCACTATGGTTTGTATAACGTTTTAGTAATACTGGCTTCCCATGAACAACTATGGGTTTGAGAAGAACTGATCTGAACTATGGCAAAGCCTATTCCCTCAAGTGCCTCCCACCATTTCTGTTTGAGACTATTGAATGAAGCCAGGAATTCCTGAGGGGTTTGCCTGTCTGTGGAGGGAGGACATGAGTCTGAGATCACACAGAAATCCCTGACTCGCATACAATCTGCAAAGCCTCTGTATACACGACTTTCTTCACTGCTTCTCTTTTCATTTGCACATCCTTAGTATTTTTAGACTGCTTCATTCATTTCTGTACAGCTTGCACAGAAGCAGGTGGCCATTCATCTTGTGACCCTGGAATTTTTCTGTGATTCACTAAAATCTTTTATGTGAAGTCTCATGTTCACACTGTAGTGTTGACCCTTGTGCAAGTGAATGACACAGCTTTTTCTCATATGTTCAACTTTTTAATAAATGCTACACTTAAGTTTGAACATATCCCGGAACATGAACATTTATCTTTTAGGGTTGTCTAGATGCTAAAATGTTGGTACATAAGTAAATCAGTGACTATCCCCGCAGACCAGTTTCAACAAGAGTTTGAGATATTTCATGCACTTTGGACAGCTGGTGTGTTCTAATCTAATTGCGGGACTGTTTAGCTGTTGACATCTGGTGACTGGTCTGAAATATGAAAGCAAGGCCGCCCATTGGATGGCAACAGACGTCTATCGGTATCCCTGTAGGATTTGTTAATCTGCCAATGATACAAATAAATTGGAGCACTTCTAACTGAATACAGCATTTTGATATGGTTTTATGTGAGTACTCATATTTCAATAAAGAGCTTGAGCTGGATTAGGGCCTAATGAATTAGGAAAATGTTTTACACCAACACAACATTCGTTGAATAATTTAACATGATGCCAAAGAAGCAATGACCACTATGTAAATACTATTAAGTTGAATGGTCATGATAGCACTGCTCAAGACTTGAAAATTCTGAAATGAGCAGCCAATATCTATTTACTTTTATCCCTTCAGGACAGGCAAATGTAAAAAGTCAAACCCAGACTCAATGGTGTTAGATCCCACTTTGTGCCATTTTGCTTCCCAGCTTTTAAAATGTTCAATATTTAAAATGATTCTGTTTTCTTGTCCTTTTTGCTGAAAAAAAAACGTTTGAAAAGCTACACTTTCTACAGGAATATGCCGATGTCAGCTGAATATGTAGCAAGATTTTTATTGTCCAGAGACAAATTACACAGCTTAAACTTTTAATGTCTCTACTGTGTTTTAATTAAACATTTTAATTTTCTTTCTCATTAATAAGGGTATGTGTAATTAATGGAGTCAGGTCTGCACCATAGATTGCTACATTAATCACTCTAGTCGTAATCAAGTATAATGATAACAACGCCCTGAAATGTCTTTGCACTTAATTATAAATCACCTCCGACACAATCTACATCCATCACCGAAAGGGGTAAAACACTTACAAAACACAAAATGTGACGCATGACATGGATCATATTGTCCAACAGAAACTTTTTTTATTTTTTTGACTGGAGTGCTGTCACTAGCTTGAGCCCTTACAGGTGGGTACCCTTGTATTTGTGAACTTCTTTTCTGAAAAGGAACAAATCATGAAAATCTCACTTTTTCCATATGAAACAAGACAACCCAGTCAGTTTTTTGTGGGCTGCCTATATCAGAAGTTATGATTCAATAAGCCATGCACACATGCAGGCTGATTAGAATATACCCACCTCACCCCTATCTGAGAATCTCTGGGCTTTTTCGGGAGGATGTCTTAAAGAGACAGGCGTTTAAACAGAGCATTTCAGACAAAGGGGGAATACAGTTTTATTCATTTAGACAGTACGAGAAAAATAATTCGTTTTTTGGACATTAAAGCATGTAAGCATTTTCTAGTAGAAACCCAAAATACAAGTTTGATCCTGAAAATTAGCATGATATGTCCCCTTTAAAGCTGAGAATGTTTCCTACCCATGAGATCCTGGCAGCAGGAGGGGAGTCCATGCTGCTTGCATCCCCGCGGAGGTGACCGTCACCAGCATGAAAGCACAGAAACACTTTCAATACCCACGGAGCAATGGTTAGAAACGGTGAATTAAATCAAACTGCCCCTACAAGCATTACGAAACATCAATGAACATAAAGCCTGGTTGGCTACTGGGCTCAATATAAAGCAAGCTGTGGCTTGGATGTACAGCTGAATTCAGCAGACGGAGGTAAAACAACCACAAGACAATGTGAACATATGTTAAGCTAGATATAGAAAAGAAAAAGGAGAAGTCACAATGAAATTTGCTGCAAACTTTAATGCTCTAAAGAAACCCATTTTATTTTGATGACATTGTGGCCATGGTTATCTTGTGTAACCTTCACAAAAATTTGACATGGAGCAATTCTGAGGAGCATGAATGTGTAAGGTGAACTACATGACACTCTGTCTGTAGAGTTCCTGGTTGTTTGTAATGGTGGCACCTCAGGAAAGGTGTCCACAATATAAAAGGTTTAATCCTCTGGGAGGCAAACAGTACATTAGCAAATTAAAGGATTGCATTGGAGTAGAACTCAGGGTTGTTACCAAAACTATACCACGGAGACCCAACCCGGTCTGACTCCCAACTCGTCAAACACCGCCGATTGGGCAGCGCGGAAACCAACGTATGGAGGCACCCTTAAGCGACAGTTTGTGACAACCAGGCTTTCAACTAACTCCAATATAAACCCACCCGTGCCGTTATTCGACGGTCGGAGCAAGTGACGTAGTATTTAGTATTATCACTAGTCAGTGAAGGTAACGTCAACCACGACAGTGTCCTAACCCTACCTAGGTGGTTGTGTTGCCTAAACCTAGCTTCCTGTGAAAACAGAGGACATAGTGAAAGAACACTATGCATGTAACAAGCGTATATTGACATGCTGTCTAAAAGTAACACAAGATGTTTTCATCAGGGTTATTCCTTTCTGCTGCCTCGTGGGTTCAATTTAAAATGAAAAGGTTATAGTATGATTCCAGTAAACTGAGTCCTGATTCATATCAAACATTTCAAAATAAAATAAGATGATGAATGCCCCTGACCATTTGTAAATCCATCTTTGTGTGTTTCTGTTTGCATGTGCTCCACGTGTGCATATATTGATGGATTCGGCTCTGTTCTTGGTTATGGCGCCTCAGCAGGACGTGAATGATAGTTTGAGATATGACCTCGGGACACACACTATCCATCACTGAACGCCACATCTATCTAACTATGAAGGGAGTGGAGAGTCTGCCACACACACAAATATTTAGTCTGCACATGCGCTCTTAAAATAAATATGCCATATGTGTGTCTAGGAGTACCAATGCTTTTTTTATAGTTTGAGTAACAACAAACAGACAAATGGAAGCTCCTTGCTTCCAAAAAGTGAAATTATTTATCAAAGTTTTGGAGTTGCATTCGTAAACAAAAGCACACATAGAGATGAACAGAAAAAGATCAGAGCGGCTGCATCAAAACATACACTAATGCTTTTTTGAACTCAGACTACAGAGTGATTATTACTTGTCAAGCAGGTGCAGAACATATGTGCATAATTGTGAAGACATGAGGTAATGTGAGGCATGCATCAGTCAGTCTTCTTCTGATAGTTCTTTGAGGTTGGCATCTGTGTGTCAGGGTCCTTTAACACTGTAATACCATGAAGCAGCTTTATTTTTTTATTTTCCAAACAAGTCTGAATCACCATTGTTAGATTAAAACCTTGATTATATTCCTGAACGGACGCATACACGGACAGTTGTGGACACCACGGATGTGTAGTAGTTCTGTTTATACTGCTTGGACGACGCATTCCACACATGCAAATTACAACGCTACGCTTTCACTTGTAGCACGAATACAATGACGAAATTCACTCTCATTCGGACCCAATGGACCCTTGTGTGCTCACAAACGTGGAACGTATAACTTTGGCTTAAAGAGTGAAGAACTGCAAGTCTGTACAGATTTTCCTTGTTCACGCGGATTAGAAAACATCTTAGGTGTTGCATGATGGGAAAATCAGATGTGAAAAAAGCTTCAACTGAAGTGTGAACTCACCCAGTCATGTTTAAAATATATGCACATTTAAAACATGCTTTCCTGCTGTCTTAGTCCATTGAAGCACTGACACCTAACCTGAAAACTCTCATGCTTTGTTTCTTTCTGTCACTCCCTGTCTTGTCCTCCGTCTCTTACACACACACACACACACACACACACACACACACACAAACAGGCAGACCCATCTCTCTTCATCTGTACATCCCCATGTCTGTGCTGTCTGCCTCCTGCCACCATGCAAGATTTATTGGATTTCATATCTCCACGCTTTGACCACAAGAGGAAAGGTTCTATTACCCCGTGCATGTGAAAATGAGGTGTGGCTTGCATACAAACACAGTCATGAAATCACAAGTCCTCTCTCTCTCAAAAACAAACACAGAGAGAGAGAGAGAGAGAGAGAGAGAGAGAGAGAGAGAGAGAGCAAGAGAAATAATGAATAATTCTTTGTGTTTGTGATCGATGCAACACATTTTTTAAAACCTTTCAAAATGATTCATCCCTGCTCACATTTTCTCATCACGTCATCATGTCTGTGTGTTTATCCTGGGGTCCAGGATGAATTCCGTTCAAAGGCAATCACCCATCAGGGCATTCATGGATGGTCTCACAGTCATCACGGAATCCCCCCAGGCCGCCGGCGGATTCTGCAGGGCCACGAAAATCTGATGGAGTGGGCCCCGGATGCATTTCAAACCAGCCAAATCAAGATCTATGGTGCTGAGGAAAGGGAAGGTGGAGGACAAATTTTGGTTCAAGAAGCGAGTCAAGAGCTTAGGCAGGGTTTCTTACAGCTCACTGAAGGACACAAGATCCATCCAGTCCTCATACACCGAGTTGGATGGCTGGCTGAACTCTGTGGACAAGTCTGGCCAACCTGGGAAGTTCGACATGGGGGAGATATGTCAAATAGGGAAGGAATTTCTTCCAATTTGGCACAAACGTCCAATTGGACTCAAGGATGAACTGATTTGATTTTTGTGGTCAAAGGTTGCTGTTACCTTCCGTTCGTCCCAATCTAGTGGACACGCTATCTCAGGAACGCCTTGAGTGGATTTCTGAAAATTTGGCATAAACGTCGACTTGGATTCAAGGATGACCTGATTCAATTTTGGTTATCAGATGTTAAGGTCACTATGACCTCCCAAAACACGTTCTTTGGCCATAACGCAATAATTCATATGCAAATTATGACAATTTCACCAAAATGTCTAATAGGATGAAATGATGAAGTGATGACATTTAGGACGGATGGATGGATGTAAACTGCAGCTTGATTGGTTGGCAAAGATATACAACTGCAAGGTGGTAATCCTAGTTTAAGCACTGGGAAAGGGCTTATGTGTTTTTACTTTTGAAATAGGGGACGAACATACAATTTGAAATGGTTGTATTTTGTATTTATTTTTAAATATGTCTTATCTTTTCAAAATACATGTTCTACTTCTGTATGGTGACAGGACTCTCTAAACTTGGTGTCTCCCATCCCTATCTTAACCGCCCATTGGATGCGATGCATGCATGAAAATAGTGAGTCCCGTAACGTTACCTTGGAAAATAGATCGTTGCCGGAAGAAGTGAATGTAGCAGGTGCCACTTTTCAAAAGACACTTTTGTTTTCTTTTAAAGACATCACATAAAATAATGTAGTATTCATTTCATTTTAAAAGAATTGCTCATAATCACCTTAGTTGAACCTTGCTATGACAATATGTTTGGAACTGCAGCAGCATGTAATTTATTCTGTAATCCCACTTTAATTAATTTCCTTTTTTTTAATTAAGTATAGCATGTTTACAGCAACAGTCGACAAAACAGAGCACAGTGTATGCCATTTAATTAATTCACCAAATGACTTCACATAAGCTTCAAATATCCTGCATGTTATTTATAGGTCAGAAGTAAGTCTCACTGTAAGGAGCTAATACAAAACATCTGGAACCTTTTACAACTTTTAGCTAAAGAAAAACTGAAAAAAATTATGCCACCATGTTTGATACATTACAATAATTATAAGATAGAAGGAAACCGTTTGTGTGTATCATACTGGTCTGTGGTCACAATTATGTCAACACAGTCATGGTGCTTTTTAAGAAGTCACACCCAGTGGTGTTTTCTTGTCACCTCTGTTCGGTCACACCGTATAGTTTTTGTCCCCTCCCCTCAGCTCACAGGTGTGTCTGATTTATCTCATCACCTTCCTTTCCTGTCAAGGTTGAAAAGAGCTAAGCTGTGCTTTTCCTCTCCCCCTTTCTGCTGCACCATAGTGCATTTAACATAGCATGTGTACAGACAGAGAAACAAAGGCTCTTGTAGTCGTCAGCTTTTATTTCTTGATTGTGCCTCTTATAGTCAGGCCTGCTTTAGATCAAATATAACTAAACTCTTAATCGTATCTCAAAGTTTCTTTTTTTGCACTGACAGCTATTACAATGTTTCACTTATCTTCTCAGTACACACACAAACTGAATTCACATACCTTACTTACTTAAATTAGATTAATTCATAAGCACCGACATACACATATGATTGACTCCATTTTCCACAATGCACACACACAAATCAGCCCTGTCTCCTAAAAATTACATTCCCATACAACTAAACTGCATTGTAAATTATGTTTCGAGGTATTTTGTCACGGATAATGTTTGTTTTTGACATACCACAAATACGTTTGTAATGATAGTCCGCGGAAGTCCATGTAGGGTGGAGGTCGGGGTGGATGGATGAGTCAAACAAACACCCGACTTTCACCCAGGAGACTGCTGTTCATGTAAAACCAAAAGTCAATTCATTTGAATTTACATCTGTAGCTTACAAATGTAGTCATTTTAAGCCTAACTGCACTTGTTTAGTATGCAGACACACTTGGCAGAGGCCCACTCTACACACTGTAGTACCACATCGGTGGTATTGTCTTTCAGAGTGGTAGTATTTTTTCTTGATCGTATGGTTTGGTGAATTCCAACCGCGTGGGTCCATTCCCAAAAAATATATTGTTCTGACACTCTCATCCGCATGACAGTGTGAGGAAGCTGGTAAGGTGGTCGGTCAGGAACAGAGGGTACAGAGTGGATGGGATGAGGATGAAAAATGAGCGACAGTAGTCGTAAAATCATAAAGCCAGTGTTGTGTCTTAAATACTGAAGGTGATGGGAAAGGTCACTTACATTATCAAAATATAATTTAGGAGTTAATGGCTGAGTTGTGTGAACAATCAAGGTTCAAATTTCTTATTTCCCCTGCAAAGTCATATTATTGATGCTCCTACACAGACCTTTTTAATCAAAACATATCAATCAAATTTGATCTCATCTTGACGGATAAATACATAGTCTTTGCTTATGTTAGATGCAAAGAACAATAATAAGATTGATAAATGTGTGTTATCTTGTATCCATCCATCTATCTCTGTACATATGGATTTATTGGCAGAGCAGAAATGAGCTGAATAGATGGAGCAGAGCAGGCTGACACACACACACACACACACACACACACACACACACACACACACAGACTGTGATTGTGGGTCCAATCTTGGCATCTCTCTGCTTCCTAATGAAGTAGTAAGTCCCCCTGCTCTTCCTCGTAGGCCAGCCAATTAGGACACAGGCCGCTGGGTATTGACCAATCAAGTTGCTGGCCTTGAGCATTTAGTGCATGGCCTTGACGTTAATATAGCTAATCAGTTAGCATAGAGAAACTCTGCACTGTGTGTGTGTGTATGTGTGTGGAGAAAGTGCTCCTAAGCTGCCGTCGGGTAAAACTATGTTAACAAGTATCGATTCACAGCTACTAAATTGACAATTGAGGTTGGAGGAGCAGAGAAGGACAGAAATGCACAGGTGAAAACGATGGGGAGACATTGTGAAGTGATGAAGACATAAAAAAAAGGCCAGAAAAAAAGTACAAACAGAGATGAAATGAAGGAGCGAGATGGAAATGAATGTGAAAGCAAGATAGTCAGGCAACACATGGACAGAGATTCCTCAATCTAATCACCAGTGAGCACACTGGGAAGCCACTTTGCTTTTGAGATATTTAATCGACTCTTTATAAATGAGGATATTTGGCTGCAGTGCATGAGCAGTGCCCTCTTTTCTCCCCCGAGACTGATTATAATTTTCTTTTCAGGGCCTGTTATCTGCACACAGATGGATCCTTGTCCTCCAAAACATAACAAGCTCTGATGTAAAAAGTTTTCCCCATAATCCAATTTCTTGTCCAACTATTTCTGATGTTGCCTGAACATCAAATGACATACAAAAAAAAGTCTTAATAACCGCTTGATGGGTCTGAACACGGAGCATCTGCTACATTTTATTATTTGTTTATTGTACACGTGTCATTTTCTGCCTTTCCCTGCAGCAAATGAATAAGAGATCAAGCTTGACTAGGCCTCACAAATCTGGCACAAACCTAGAACGCTTCAGAGTAAACCTGACTCAGATGTTAAATAAACTGCAACTTGTAATGATGCTATTTTAATGAACCTGTAAGTAAAGCATAAGCCTAACCCTCCCAGAGTGTCTTACTCTTGATCCCTCTAGGATGCCCTGGCTCTGCCTCTGTGTCTTCTTAGTTGGTTGCACATGGAACACCTCCAGAGGTTGGCAAGCAAGGGACACACATCCAAACCACTTCTGCTGATTCGTTTCAATCCAAAGTAACATGGGCCTCTGTATCGCTGAGCGCCTCTCTCATGTAGAGTGAGGAGTCATCTGCAAAGTGTCGGTTAAGGACCAGGCACTATGTTGTTGTTCAGTGGATACGTTTGGAGTGGAATTTCTGCCTGGTCTCATTCCCAGGGCATCAAATACTTACGCTTGGGCAGTGGCCCTCGGCTTCTTGATACCGATACAGAAGGCTCCCTTTTAGTGTCTGTATGAGACACATTGGGCTTTCAACTAACTCCAATCCTTGTCATTATGAGATGCAGAGCAACGGGCGTAGTATTAAGAGTGATAAAGTCTGCTAAGGGTGGGAGGAACACAGTACTTACTCACGTTGCGGACAAGATAAATCACCTCTTGTAGTGTGCATTGTATGTTTTTTTACATTACATTAATTTTACATTACAAGTTGTGACATTACATTAATTTTAACTGATACTGCCAACCCAAGAGGTACAAGTATCATGCAAGTGCATCAACTTTATCAAATATGCTGATTTACTTCAAGTGATACATTTAGAGACAAAGGGAGAAATTGTTTTTTATTGGCCAAGTCTGCACAGTTGAGTTTTCAGACTGCAACAGAAGATTGGTAGAGTTTCTGCTGCCCTGATGTCAATGGGGAGCTCGTTCTACCATTGTGAAGCCAGGATAGCAAACAGTCAAGACTTTGTAGAGTGGTAGTGGTAGAGAGTAGCTTGTTACTCCCTCGTAGTGAGGGAGTATCTGATTGGCAGTAGAGCGTAGTGGACGGGCTGGGGTGTATAGTTTGACCATGTCCTGGATGTGTTTTCAACCCATTCTCTTGACAGATATATACTATGACTATTTTCTGCAGCAATAAACCAACTGACCCTCAGGAATCATCAGCTTTTTATCATCTTTGGGGCAGCAATCAAGTATAGCTAACTGGTTGAATTGTAGCATCAAAATAATCATACTGATACAATATGCCTGCTTGTTTCTAATCTGATATTGGGGGCTCAGACTGAAAACAACCTTGCATTAAAACAGCACAGGGGAATGTGTTGATCTGATGTGATATTTAAGGCACTGGTGAGACAATAACATCTGATCCAAAAAGTCCATCTGGAGTTACAGATTGCGTTTAAAGGCTCATCAGTCGCCAAAACACTTCACAGCAGTTTGAGTACAGTTCTTAACAGCAACTCCAACTGTGTGAACATTTGCTGCCATAAAATTATCAAAACTCTCTTAATGTAAGTCTCCCTGTCTGAATTCTAGTAAAAAAATCCTGTTATATTTCTAAGGAAAGAATAGTGTGAGTTTTTTAAATACTTTTGTAATTAAACTCACCCACGTTACACATCTTTAACGCAGTGTGCTCGAAAGTATGACATACATCCATGGTTGCGCCGACCGAACTTGAAGATTAGTTAGAAAATACGACATCTTTCTTCCAAAGTGTGGGATTTGTCATCAGCATTAGTGTCAGAAAGTTCAGCCTGTGCACCTACCCAATGCCTATTGCTTACCATGACTAAGAATGTCAGTGTGCTGAACAGAGATGCCAGTTTAGCTGTCAAACACTCACTTTAATTCCAGGTGAGAGGTAGCGCTGGTGTGTGTGTGTGTGTGTGTCATCCACTGGTATTTAATAAGAAATGACATAATGCTATTGTGCACTGGTATTCCTGATCCCGATGTTGAGTCAAACAGTTTATATTAATACCAAACCAGTCTGCCTTTAGTGCAAAATAAATGGTGCCCTATAACAGCACAAACTACAGTTTAAACTAGAATTACCGCTTCACAGTGGTATGTCTCATTTATACTATTAGACATGTGTGTGTGTGTGTGTGAAGTTGGCATAATTAGCACATTTGAGGACACAATTCAAACCTTGAGTTCAAGTGAATATTTCTGCCAAATTTGAAGAAATTCCCTCCAGTCTTTCCTGAGATATTGCATTCACAAGAATGGGACAGATGGACAACCCGAAAACATTACAAATGCATTGTGCAGGGGTTGGGTTTATTGTACGTACCACCTGTGTGATATTTGTTTCCAAACTCCCATCGAGAAAGTGATGGATTACAGTGAGGAGCAAATTCAGCTGTGGTCTGAGTGTAAATCTGCCGTTATGTGCGCATATGATAGTGGTTTAGAAAAATAGCGCAGATCATTAGTGAAACACTTGTTTGATCACAGTTTCCAGAGTTAATGATAGGAGTGAGCATGACTCAATAATGGGTCTGTGGTATTCATGTGTGTGTGTCTGTGCTCTTGTACGTCTGTCTTTGTGGGGACCCTGTTGAGTTCAGACCTTGTGAGGACATTTTTGGAAAGTGAAGACATTTGGGTTGGTAATCACTTCTTCAAGGGGCTGTTTGACAGTTAAGACTTGGTGTTAAGGGTTAAGTTTAGGGTAAGGTTTGGAGTTAAGTATGGGTCAAACTAATACAGGACTTTCACCCAGGAGACCCTCTGTTCGTGTCCCGTGTGAAACCAAAGTCTTGTTAACTTATTTTGAAGTTACGTTACTGACGCTCGTGACATGTTAAGTTGTTTACGTACTTATTTTAATATTCAGCGATATGGCTTTAAATGACACGCAAAAAGCCATTTCACAATGTTAATCCCATGGTGTGAAATGACAAGCAAAAAAGCCATAAGTTGTGTATCATGACATGCGGAATGTCCTTAAAATTTCCGTACTATTTAAACGCCTTCCCATGAGATCATGCTGTGTTATATAGAAATGTCCAAAACTACAAAACTAAAACACAAACATATGTGTGTGTGTGAAAGAGATAGTGTTCTTATCAGATGGACAGGGATGTAAAAACGTTGTTTATGCTCAAGAAAGCCAGATGCAGAGTGACAGAGAGTAAATTAAAACTCAGTACTTTTTAACTGAGCTAGTTATCAAGGGAAGGTGCCAGTTATTGGCTAATTCTGGGCAGCAGATGAGAGGCTCTTCACAGACCTGGCACACATACCAAACCACAAAAATACACACACACACACACACACACACACATCCACATTAAATCACTCCACACACACACACACACACACACACACACACACACACACACACACTCTCAAAACCACATTGACATGTATAAAGGCCCACACACATATTTAGCCCCTTCAACCAACACACATGTTCAACACCCGTACCTCCACACACACACACATATACATGCATTCCTCCCTCGTAATTATGCGGCCGTTTTATCCCTTCTCTTTACCCTCTACGATAGAGCAAGTCTGCCAGCTCTGTCTTCACAGAGCTGTTTTATTAGCATACCACTATAATCACAGCTCAGTGCTTTATAGGGTGTATAAATGGCATTGCTGCATCGTTGTGCTGGCATATGGTTAGTGTCCTGCTGACGCCGCAGTCTATATGCTCATCGAATGTCACCAGGAGAGAAGATCGTCCCATTTTTCTGCTGGGGAGAGGAGAAAAGAGAAGTACCTGATATGAGGACAGCAGGGAAAACAGGAGAATAGAGGGATGACAGTTGAGGAGGGAGGATAATGCATGAAAAGAGGGGAGGAGAGTGGAGATTAGATATGACAGGGGAGCGGAGGAGTTGAGATGCGAGTAAAGGATGAGGGGAGAAGAAGAGAGGAATGTCATCTCAAAAATGTAAGGCAGAAGAAGAGAGGGGATATGAGGACAGATTACACGCGCATATCAAAACATTAAAACTAAGATTTGAAAGATTGAAAGTAAGTTTTGAAAGTGTAAACTGTGGATTTCAGACATAAACAAATAGGATCAAGATGTCTATGATATGAATGTCTGAAATATTTTTTTCACTCTTAAGACCTTTACACATCGGTGTGACGAATAAACGACAAAAATGTGGATATTTGGCTTTAAAACTATTCATACCGGCAGCGATATGAATGTGCGATACTTGCAACACTTTGTCAATAATAGGTTTGAATAGATTCGCGCAGACAGAGGGCAAAACCGGGATCCTATTGAACCAGAGCATCATGTGGCAGTCTGTCTCAGCTGAATTATTGTAGAGCCAGAAACTACTGTAAGCTATTTTATTTTCCCTTTAGTGAAATGCTCTGATTGAATTTGCCTCTGGTAAACAGTTAAGCAGTGCATATGTCTAGGGCTTTTATTGTGAAAGGTAAGAATGGAAGGAGTTCATCTGGTATGTGCTGCCTTTGTCAAGGTTGAAAGGAGTAATAAAGTTTGCTGTTGTGGTTTGGGCAACGGAGCCTTTGTGTTGTTGAACACTATAGTGTACATATTGCATATGTCCATACCTCACAACTAGATTGGTTGATACCTTTATTCACTGTGCGAAGGCTCAGAAAAATCAACCTTGTTCCGAATTTTTTTTTTTTTCGCTTTTTACTCATGACAAAAACAACAAAAATGTATTGACGTGCAAATTAATCGCACAAAATAAATGTCTGCTCTTTCATTTAGGCCTTTCATTAGTGTAATATTTTCAATGTTGCAAATATGTGTCATCAAAGTTTTGAAACTTGCTTTGCAGACATTCAGCACAGTATTTTCAGAGATTCAACACACTTTTTAGAGATTCCCATCTACTCTTTCAGCTTTGCATTCTACTAATTTTTGACCTGGTTTTAAAACTGAAAAAACGAGGTATCACCAAAAGACCAAACCAACTCACAGATGCTCAACCAATATAGTGGCTTTTAATACAATATAAGCTAACAGGGATCCATCGTAATGCATTGTGGCAAGTATATACTGTATATGGTGTTGAATAGATTAACGATGTACTCTTTTTGTGTGCAAGATATTTCCTAGTGTGCTTGTCCAACCCAACACTGTAGCTAGTTAGTAGCTAGGAGTTAGTGAGCTACATATCACAGCAACGGTAACAAAAGACCTTGTTGGTAATATGGGTTAAATTTGAATCTGCTATGCTATAGCCATGGGTAAATTAAGACATGGTAGACAAAATTCCATATTCTTTCATTATCCAGGAGTAGTTTCCGTGAGCTCAAACTGAGCTTTGAAAAGGAAACCCCAGCAAAGGTAGTGATTACCCTCCTGCTCCCTTCATGGATGATGGGAATGACCAGGAAGAGATGAAGGAGGCAGTGAAGGAGGAGAGAGGAAAAAAGTGAGGGAACAGTGCAAGTCTTCATCAAGCATTACATCCTGCTATTCAAAGCCAAATCACCTTCACAGAGGCACACACGCACACACACAGTGATGCAGTGGCATTGCAAATTGGCTTGTTTACAACCTCTCTGGGCCTATAATGTCAATGCTTGCGTTTTTTTTTGGCCCCCTTGATGTGTTCCCAATTCTCAGTATTTACTTTGGTAAATATACAATCTAATAATAACTGATAGAAATGATGTCCAAAACTACAGAAATTGGAATAAACTGGAAATAATCTGTTACCCTTATGCAGTGCAAGTAACACACTCCTACACACACAAACACACTTACACCATCACTTGGTGTTAAGAGCATATAACCTGGGACAAAAGCTTCACAAATGGAAGCTGACAATGACAGGAAGAAAAATGTGGTGCTCCTAAGTACACTGCACAGGGGTGGAAGGACCAGTGACCAGGAGCACTGCAATCACACCAGTTCATCTGGATCATAATGGCACATAGAGTGGTGCGGACAATTTAGACAAGCTGCTATCCTGCTACAGCAGCCAACTAAAGAACCTTGACAACACGCTGGAATTTTAGGCATACAATGCTTTTGTATGTGGTTTTGGCAAGGCACTGGGAACACTTTAATTGTATGTTTTATAAGTATGTGAATTATTTACATGTACGGTTTTATGTTTTATGTTATGTAAACATTTCACACATATCTCAGGATCAACTCCTGCAACAGAACGTTGACAGCAAAAAAACACAAAAAAATGGTAGTACTGAAATCCTTAATTTTACTTATTTTTTGTTTATTTATTTGTTATAAACAACGATTTCATTACAACAAAACAAAGGGCACTTCTTTATTGCATGGATTGTGCTCAGTGGGCAACCTCTTAGAAGTGAAGCCAAAGCGGAACTGCCTTACACTTGCATTCTTTTGAATAGCCAGCAGGGGGCAACTCCTCTGTTTGCAAAAAGAAGTCTGATTGTATAGTCTATGAGTCTATGAGAAAATGAGCCTACTTCTCACTTGATTTATTACCACAGTAAACATTGTAAACATATGTTTATGGTCTCAATCGCTAGTTTCAAATCTTCTTCAATACAGCATGATGTTCATTTAGAAAATTATGATCCCATTTAGAGTTAAATAGACCATAAAGCAGGGTATGCTTTAGGGCGTGGCTACCTTGTGATTGACAGGCCGCCACATATCTCATGAGGCATTTTCCTCCTCTTCTGCTATCTGCGCTATTTTGCAAGGACACCATCGCTGCATCCTATGCGAGACTAACTCCACGTTGACGTCTGCTATGCTGGCTGTGTTGAAGAGGGTTGTTTTTTAAATAAACTCTGTCTAGAGAAATGCGAGTTAGCAATTGTGAAAAAAAAATGTAATGGATTTCAAACTTTTGTCTTCTCTCAGTCTCCCCCCTTTCTCTCAACATATCATTGTACTTTCATCTGTATCCTTTTAAGAGAAATTGTTTTTTTCTGTGAGTGTTTCTCTTCCCCAACTCAGATTTCCTCTGAAATCTTTTCCTCTTACTACGATCATTTCTCTCTACTGCTTCTTATTTGTTCCTCATATCAGTTATTTTTGGGACATTGTCTTAACAATGTTATTTATGTCTTATGTGAGACTGTCTATGCACAATATTCAATTTTGTGTGTTGTTGTTATTCTGAAATGTATACACGTCATGTAAGCAGCTTATTCCATTTGGATATTCTGATTTAGTCCTTATTCACGAAATAAACACACCGACTTTTAAACATTAATAAAGACTTGGATTTCAACAAGTTTTTTGGATATGCGCAAATATCGCAACACTGACCGTTTCAAGAAGGTGGTTGAAGGAATGAAAGAGGGAGGCTGTGTTCACACGGTCCAACAAGTCCGCCACCGGCTACATTAATCGTAATAAGTATGCACGACTGCATGTAAATGGGAATCTTGATGGAATATTCATTTTCATTATAGCCATGTAAACACCTTAGTAGGAATATTGTCTTTTTTGGAATAAGGGCAAAAACCTGAATATTTTGTGCATGTAAATGTAGTCATTCAATAGAAAAGATAAAGAAGAACAGTGATATGGAAAAGAAGAAATGGGTCGAGGCATAAGATGATGATGATGATGATATGCATCATGGGTAAATACATTCTCTGTATGTGACCCATTCAACCTTTCCCCAGCAAAATATGTCTATGACTTTGCTTTGCTAAATCCGTTTTGTTAGGAAACATACATGTTGACTGGATTATGTTCAATTGCAATGTATTTTTGTTGCTGGTTATGAAGAGAGCAGAGCACATTCCTGAGCTACAGTATCAAGCTGAAATATGTTTTTCAGTAAGTAAGTAAGTAAATGGTATATTTTTGAAAAAAGAAAAAAAAAAAAACGAGTTGAAAATGTTGTGATCTATTACTCAAGGCTTCATTGACAATATGCCGTATTAAAAACACAACCCAAGGCTTCGATTTCTTTTTAATGCAGGATTCCACTGACAATATGATAACAGCAAATATATTCATAAAACACACTTGTGAAAATGTATGCATGCACCAGCCGACACATCATCTGAATAAAGTGTCTCATTTTGCAGCTTATTATTTCACAGCTGAATTCAACCTGCATTCAGTCACAGATCCTGCATCGACCTATTGAGCTCTTTTCTGTTGCAGAGGTGAACAACTCTGCAGATAAACAGCCGCTGATGGAAGTATTATACAAGCAGAAACGGTTCTCAAGCAGCAATACATTATACTGAGACAGCGGTACCTCCGCAGATAAACAGCTGCAGAGACACACAAGCAGGCTATGGGAGGCTGCAGCTATTTAGATTGACAACATGATGGATACACTCAATTGTAAGTAGCAGTAGCAGCAGCAGTATCCAGCAGCCTCATTGTGTCTTGTCTGGCCTCATCGAAAGATGACATTCTTGACATTTCGTGTGCGAAATGCCTCAGTCTGGTCTTCGTTCTTGATGGCAAGAACCGTGTGAAACTTGTGTCCAGCAGGGGCCTGGGCTCAGGGCTCTGGACTCAGCCCAGTCGACAGGAAGAAATGTTGGCATTGTACATTTCTGCAAACCAGTGATACCCTGAATATCAACGTTTTTGCACGTGACATTCGAATGAGCAGCGTACAGAGCAAGTGACGTAAAAAATCGAGTGGTCGTTATTTTTAATGTTACGTGGTATGAAAGTTAAGTGGTGTGTATTACAAGTGAGAAAATCCACTAAGGGTGGATGGAAAGGGTCGTGGAGGGTTCAACGTTACATTACGTTGTTACATTACGTTGTTACATTACGTTGTTACATTAGGTTGTTACATTACGTTGTTACATTAGGTTGCTACATTACGTTGGTACATTCCGTTGTTACGTTACGTTGTTACGTTACGTTGTTACGTTACGTTGTTACGTTACGTTGTTACGTTACGTTACATTCCGTTGTTACATTCCGTTGTTACGTTACGTTGTTACGTTACGTTGTTACGTTACGTTACATTCCGTTACATTCCGTTGTTACGTTACGTTACATTCCGTTGTTACATTCCGTTGTTACGTTACGTTACGTTGTTACGTTACGTTACGTTGTTACGTTACGTTGTTACGTTACGTTGTTACGTTACGTTACATTACGTTGTTACGTTACATTACGTTGTTACGTTACATTACGTTGTTACATTATGTTGTTACATTACGTTTTTACATTACATTGCGTTGTTATGTTATGTTACAATATGCTGTTAAGTTACGTTACATTACGTTGTTACATTACATTACGTTGTTACGTTACGTTCTTACATTACGTTGTTACATACGTCGTTACCTTATGTTCTTACATTATTATTTCAACCAAACCATGACATTTTTTCTAATCTTAACCAAGTAGTTTTGTTGCCTAACCTAACCAATCGTTCACAACCTTAACCACGTGGCATTGTGCTTTTCTGCAAGCGTGATATAAGGCTGAAACGTATTTATGAAACACATTTTTGGTTCAGAAACGTCAACATTCAATGTATCCCATGGTTTGCAGAAACGTACAATGCCAATATTTTTTTTTCTATCGACTGGGTTGTGTGACTTTATCTTTTGAGATGATTACAGTTAACACTGAGACCTTACTGATCCAAAAAGATGCAATATAACAATCGGTCAATTGGTACTGGTGCTGCAGGTGTACACTATACTGCCCAGTGTGCACATGACTGCTAACTTTTTAGTATATAACTTTCTTGCTGTGTCTACCTCAATGTGCCTAGCCTGATATGTGTGTTTGTGTGTGTGTTTGTGCATGAGTGTGTGTCGGTATGTCCACATCAGTTGGCTTCCTCCTCTCTCCCCAAAGTGCCATTAAAAGGAGCCACTCTGCAGAAAGTGATTCATGTTCAATTTCACCATGAGTCCGATCATGATCCCTTGACCCCCTTTTATGCTCCCCAGTATAAAGTAAAAACAAGGAAAGATTCTGATAAACTGCTCTTTGAATATTATCTCAGCAGAAAAAAAAGAGTTTTTATCAGCTGCTAAATTATGCATTTATATGTATATGGGAGAATAGCTTCTGAGGTCAGTGTGAAGTTGAAGGAAAATGGGAAATCAATTTGTGTGACTGTTCAGGGTGTTACAGTAGGTGTTTGTATCGTGTTTTTTCATGGTTTTATTTACCATTTTATTACATTTGGGTTCATTACTGTTGTGATGCATTGACTTTAAATAAAAAAAAAAGGGTAAGAATAAGAGGGGTAGATAAGAAATGTGGGGATGGGACTGAAAAGAAAAGAGGGTGGCAATCGAAGAGCAGCACCTGGCCACATCATCAGTCTGTTAACCAGCCTTTCAACCAATCCCCCGGCCATTGTCGGAAAGCCATTCAATCAAGAAAATCAACCACTGGCTCATTTGTTCCATCAGTGAGTTGTGGTCTTTACAGCCACCTAAAGTAGTCATTCAGTCAAGCACAGCAACATCTGGCCAAAAAGCCGTATTATTCAGCTGCCAGCCAGCAAATCAGCTCGTCACTCAGCCAGTCAGCCCGTACAGTAAGTTAGTCAACCAGTCAGTTATTCAGTCCATTAAGTCAGACTGGAGCCGTCTAGTTAAATAGCTCTCTTCACACCTCATTTCTCCCCTCACTCGCTTTTCTCTCATTTAGAGGCAAACGGGGAGCCGGGAACAAGTGGGATTGGGTCAGAAAATTGAAAGAAGGTGCAGAAAAATTAGAGGTATAACGCTTTCCCAGTCTACCGACCACTCAGAGCGCTTTACAACGCTTGCCAACGTTCACATTCACACACACATTCTTGCATTAATGTGTAAGCAATTAATTCTAGAAGCATCTTTTGTTACTGCAGTGCCTGTTCGGGGCACAGCTGTTCAGAGATTATTAGATTCATCATATACATACAGGTACATACATTCAATTTAACCCATCCTTAGGAGCAGTGGGCTGTTGTGAGGTGCCAACTGGGGGTTTAGTGTGTCACTCAAGAACACTTCAACATGCAGACAGTAGGAACGGGACGATTGCTGCTCCCGATATTGCTGGAGCAGGCGGATTGCATTGCTTGTTAACTCAATGGAAGTGAAGAAGAGTTTGGTGGGAATGTTAGTATATCTAATATCCAGCAGCAAAAGTGCAGACGTCATGTTCGACTAAGTCGGCTGAGCCCTGAAGCCCCGCCCCCGCTCCTGCACACAGCGCTGTTCGCTTGTTTATTAAAAGCTTATTGATATTAAACGTGTTGTGTGTCCAAATTGCACCAAATTCAGCAGGACACACCCTTGGATCCCCAGCAATACATCCGAAAAATATGAAGTAGATCAGATGAACTGTTCTTGAGATATCTGTAGGACACACAGACAGACAGAGAGTCCTTTCTATATTGATATTTGTTGAAATTATCTTTATATTTCAACGGCAATCAATAAATCAAGTGCTGTGAAATATAAAAGAAAAAAAATCTGGTGTCAGTAGCTGTTGCTGGCCTGTAACAAGCTTTTCCAATCATTTAATTTGGCCCCGTAAGTAATGATTGGATGGTTTGCTTTCCTGTCTACCTACCAACCTACCTGTCTACCTGTGTGCAGTCTGCCGGTCACATGCACTCATTGCACGTGACCAGAGTCGTCCACGAGGCTAGGCAGACATTTTGCTATAGATAGCAAGATAGTCGTATTGTTTACATTCATTATGATTTTCTTACATGTGAATGAGACATGAGGTAGTTGGATATGGTTGGCTATGATAATGATGCGCTGTGCTCCCTTGTGGACTCGTCCTCCAGCTGTAGTCTTTCAAAGTCATATCTTTTGGTGGAGTGGCTTTGGAGGTTGGGTTTACTCTTACTGGTTTCTCCAAAGTTGCCTACCACAGCTTTAATGTGTCAGAACATTTTTTTATGGTATTGTCATTATTCTCCTATAATTTCTAAAGCTCAGTCTGCCTAATTTTTAGTATCATTTTCCTCTCTCCCTCATTAGTTCTTGTGCTTTTTTTTTCTTCTTCTTGCCTTCATCCTGTAATCTTCTCACACCTTTATTCTCAGGTCACATAAATATTTTTTCTACTGTCTAGACATGACTATTGGACCAGACAGAAAAATTTGCATTTGTATTTATTGGCAAATTCGAGTTGGTTTTAAACAAAGCGGTGTAATAAATGGAAATAATCTGGGCTGATCTAGAAATCATCTTTCATCATCATCATTTGCACAGAACATAGTTCTGCATCTATTGTTCCAGCAACCCTCCATCGAAGACAACAGACCTTTCAATGTGTCGTAGACGTTTAAATTACTTAGATGCAGCATAAACAGACAGAATAATCCAATTCTGTTTTAGTCAATTTGGATGTTGAAAAGCATTTTTGAGAAGTTTTTCTAGATGATAAAACTTCTTTGGTATCTCCCTTTGGGGGAGTTCTTGCCTCTCCATATAGCTTCATTGTTTATATGTTTACAGCATTATTCATTTAACTAATAATCTTCTTTCAATGAAGTTAGACAAAACATCCCCTAAAGATCCTCCGCAGGACTGGAAGAATAACCATCCGGGTTGACAGTGATTTCACCAAACCACTTCCAGCACACATTATTCATCGCTGATGAGGTTATAGGAACATGCACCTGCGTCAAGCTTCATTCCTACAAAGCTCTCCATCCTCGAGCAAAGCTCCTATCAGCAACACCAGATTTGTGCTTCTCTATAGCTGACCCTTATCTTCTGTCCTCTCTGTGGTGAGGGGATAAGACAATACCTCACACTCAGTCAGCATGTCCTGTTAAAGTGTTTTCCAAGGCACTGTTGGCACACTGAAAAGCACTAACATGAGAGCTGCAGTTTCGACATTATGCAAGCAACTCCCAAGCCGCTACCAATATATAATAATTCTATTGTGAGCATATAAAAGTGCATTTTACTAGTTGCATAATATATGCCGTAATTACACGGCTTGCAAAATCTCAAGTTGCTGAGTACAATAAAGGCTTTATTGAAAAGCTTTTGTTTAAAACACAAGCTTTGCTGTTATATCCCTCAAAGGGAAGGCACTTCTATAGGTGCACGTCTCCCCTCTCTGGTACATATAGCTGGCTATTTCAGATCTCATTTCACTGGCTTGTTTTGTATGTTTCAATCGTTGTGTTCAGGGCCTTTTTCTCACCCAGACAATGGTGTTTTACTCTCTGGTGTTAAGGATTTATATCATATGGACTGCATTTTATATAACGCTTTTCTAGTTTTAGCGACCACGCAAAGCGCTTCACAGTACAAGGCAGCATTTATCCATTCACACATGCGTTCATACACTGGTGGCAGAGGCTACCATACAAGCACAGTCACAGTTTGTGACGAACCGGGCTTTCAACTAACTCTGATTTCAACCCACCCGCGGCATTATTCGACGGTCAGAATAACTGACACAGTATTTGTAGCGCGAAAGACCACTAAGGGGGGGCGGGAGAGGTGGAGGATGGGTCAAACAAACACGAGACTTTCAACCAGGAGACCAGCGTTTGTGTCTCGTGTGAAACAAAATATAAGGTTGACTTATTTTGTCAGTTACGTCGTTAGTCACGTGAGTCGCTATTCACGTGAGTTGTTAGACACGTAAATCGAGTCAGTGAAGGTATCAACCACGAACATTTCCTTATCCTAACTTAGTGGTTGTGTTGCCTAAACCTAACTTTCTGTGAAAAGTTTATTTTGAAAGGACACTACGCATGTAACAAGCATGGATTGACACTCCATCCCCGGCCCGTCCGAAAGTAATGCAAGAGAGGTACCACCGCCAAGCGGCGGTATTTCACGAGTTGGGAGTGAGAATGTGTTGGCCATCTCTCCTCTCCTTCATCTCCCCTCTTTCGCTCCTTCTCCTCTCCTTCATCTCCCCTCTTTCTCTCCTTCTTTCCTGTTCCTTCTCATCTCCTTGCCTTCCTCCGTCCTTTATCCTCTCCTCCTCGTTGGTTTTCCACAGAGGACACACCAGTACACACCGATGCCTTCTTGTCAGTGTATGTGTGCATTCATTATTGTGTGTATGTGCATCCTGGCAGTACAGTCTTTAGTGTCTAAATGAGACAGACATGCAGGATGGAAATATAAATCTTAATCACTATTCTCATCACCCTCTGCAGCTGTAGTACACACACACACACACACACACACACCACATGCATATATTACACGAATGCATGCAATAAATTGTCCACTCACGCATGCAGCACGCATCCACACAACCATGGGGCATTTTACCCCTCTTCTCAGTATAACTATGATTATCCCTCCATCAATCGACTGCATCTCAACCTCTCCTGTCTCCTTCAAATTGGCTCGCTGAATTAATGATCTTTTAAAAAACATTGCATACTCCACAGACATCCCATGATGCCTCTGTCAGTCTACTTTTTTTTTCTCCTCTCTGTAATCTTAATTTTCTTTCTTCCACCGGCCATCCGCAGCAATATAACACGTGCAAATGCCTTCACCTTGTCACAGCGTAGCATGTATGATTGTCTCCTTGAACATATGGAGTATATGTGTGTGTGGTTTTAAGAGTTATATGTGTGTTTGTTCTCTATTTCTTTCTCTCTTAACAGTCTCCCCAGACTTCCAGCCTCCCCTTTGTCCTTTAGTCACTCTTCCCCTGCCTTCTTTCATAGCCTTCTAAAGACTCTTCCCCACCTATACAATGAAATTTTGTCAAATTCTAGTGAATTATAAGCCTAGGTTGAAAATAACCAGAATTATCCTTCAAAGTGCACCGGCCAACTCCGCACCTTGGCAGCTCTAAATGGCAACAAAGAGGTTTACTGCCTTTGCAGTTTGAAACATTTCAATTTGAAAGCTATTAGCTGTTTATTTATTGTCTGGTTAGCAGCAGCTATCTTTCTCATTGTTGGTTTGCCCTAAAGTAGTTGTGCCTGCAACTGAAATTTGGAGGTGGAGGTGTTATCTGGGCTTCCTTAAGCAAAATCTGAAGAAATTTTCAAAATCGGTCAAACCGTTTGGCTGAAAAATGTAGTCTTTAGGCACATGGGACTACTGTTTTTGCAATATTATATTTTAGGGGAAAAGACAGTGGTACCATGTGCCCAAATCATAATATGATAAGAAAATGGTTGTATCTCAGAAACTACCAGGAGTACAATCAAAAGTGTGACAAAAACTTGTGACAAAAACTTGTGACAAAAGTCACAAGTATTTCATATTTATGAACTCATAACAAGTTAAAAAATACATATATGCACACATATGCAGTGTAAAAAAAATATTTAAGGTGGAAAACATTTAATAAACAAAATGTTAGTGATTTTCCTATTTTTTTCAAAAATCCTGACTTTGCCTATTAATAAAAATTAGATTTTTCATATGATCTAAAAATGTCAAAGTTTTCCTTTAATGAATAAGCATCATTCTTCTATGACTACAGTTTCTTACCTATAGCTCTTATTTTCTGACAGAATATCAGGTGTTTTTTTTTAGTTCATTTAGATCATTTTGTTTTGACCTCTCCTCTCTCTTTCCATTAGCTGTATGTCCTTTTGTTTGTAGAATCCCTTTTTCTCTAGACATTTCTCCACAACCATACCAATTAATCAGGTCCCTTTCTGTTTCTTTTCCATCTGGTTCCTCTATACTTCTTTCCAATTTTTCCCTACAGACATCCCTCCATAACTATAACAATGTATCTTTCTGTCCTTTCCCTCGCTATCGTATGTCCCTGCTGGCCCCTCTCTGAACACTTGCTACCCTTCTGTCCCTCCCTCTATCCAGTCTGTCTCTTTATCTCACTTTAATATCCTTCATTCCAAAGGACCCCATCCATCTCCGATGGAGGGAAGAGAGGGGTTGCACTCTCATCAGCATAGTTTCCAGCCACCCAAGGTAGCTGTTTTCAGAAAAAAAAAAAA
>CAKAKQ010037473.1:0-13503 GCA_916700675.1 Helicolenus avius
AATAAACACCCAACAAAGACACATTGTGCTGCAGTTTCCTGGTGAGAACGGCTGCAGGGGTCGATCCGGGTGGAGAGGGCTGCAGGGTGGTCTGATGGAGGAGATAGTGGAGGTGGAGGGGGGATGGATGCTGATAGACTGAGATAGAGGTAACACATACAACTCCGCTATCTGCTGCTGAAACAATTAGCTGATCAAGCGATCAACTGATTGACAGTCATTTATTAATCAAAACTCTTTTTTTATCAGTAAACTGAACATCTTTGGGTGTTGGACTGAAGGAGAGTAAAGATGAAAAGTTGTGCGAAACATTTTTTAGACTAAACAATTAATATATTTATCACAAAAGATATATATAAATACAAACAAATGAATCAATACTGGCAATAATCAAAGTTCAAACTCAAAACAGGAGAAGTTTTTTCTTCCCTGCAGCCACGGTCGGATGTAACTCGTCTACATTAGACGTGTTTCAGCTGCGTCTTTCAGTCTCGTTGTTACGTGATGAGATAAGTTTCCATTTGAGTCGACCCAGCTGTCTGCAGCTGAACGTCTCAGAGCTTCATATGTTAAACTAACTACCGACCAGAAGCATCTTTTACGCTTCAAGTCTATTTTTTCCATCTGCACATGCAAACATTTTAAACCCCCGTCAGGAAAAATCATTTGACTATTTTAAAACAAGTATAACGACCGGATACTGCAGATATAAATATGTATTTGCCATGGTTATTCAACGCCACATAATTACACACTCTGTCTGATGAATGAAGAGACTCATTAACACTGGTTCTGGATGAGAATAAGAATGGTGATGTGCATGTGTTCATCCCAAAGACTTTTCAGACAGCGTTTGTCATCGGGTACAAACTTTATAACTACCTTAAAAGAATAATTCTTGTTTATTTCAACCTGTCATATTTTCTGTCGAGGCTCTACATGTCTAATCTCCGTTTTTAGAGATTTAGGGGAGCGAGGATTAGTGCAAAACAACGTTCATCCTGCAGATTAACATGAGAAAGTCATGTTGTTTTTTTTTACAGTTGAACAAGTGAATTGGCTGAAAACGTGTGAATCCATCACATGAAATTCTTTGATAAAGTAAATACCAACTTTCTCTCTGAGCTTTCAACCACATCACACAGTCTTCAGCAGATAGAAGCTGTTATTACTTAATTTACTTTCAGTACTCCTCGTCCACGTTGGTTTAAAGTGAAGCTTAAAAGTTACAGCCGAAAGCTCCAGAAGGAAGAAAGTAAATTGACCTTGAGATGGGATTGTTTAGTCATAAACTACTATTTACTGTATATTCAGATTTTTTTAATGCTTAACATGTTAAATGCTGTTTTATATGTGATAAAACCGGCTTATATAGTACGCATGTTTCTATACGGGAATATGTCACACATTAAATGTTTTTTCACCTAAATATACAGAAATACTCTGTTACAAGTAAAGATCCTGCATTTAAACTCTTGTGTTAAAGTACAAAAGTATCAGCATCCAGATATACTTAAAGTACCAAAGTAAAAGTACTCATTATGCAGAATAATATATCTTACATTATTCTATTATAATTATTGATGCATTAATATGTACAAGACTTACAACTGGTAAGAAAGGCACTAATTGTAATATATTTATATATACTGTATGTACTGTATATATATAATTTATTTTGTTTGTTGATTTACATTTTGTATTATTAATCTGAGGAAAAAATACAATATTTCCCTGTGAGATGTAGTGAAGTACAAAGTAGAAGAAAATGGAAACACTCAAGTAAAATTGTATTGTAAATGTATTTAGTTACTTTCCACTGAAAATACGTTTCATCAACAGCTTCTGTGTGCTTCACTTGAAAATTAATTAAAATTGTAAAAATATTACAAATAAATACTTAAACTTCCAGTGAAGACTGAGCCAGTAAATGCATCATGTTGTTGTAACAATAACTCCGATCTAATTTAATGTCACTTCCTGTAATTACATAAACAGAGAGAACCGTAAACCACTGTGTACTTTAATACGTCCACTTTAATTTTACTGCCTCGGCCTCTGTAATTACAAACCTCTGACTGTGCTATTACCAGCTACAACGCTAACACGCTAACACGGCGTGAGCACTTCACTGTCCGTCTGTAAATCTGAGTGAGTCTCTCTGTGGAGACGCAGGAAGGAGTCGCTTCACTCAAACAAAAGGAGGTTAAATACAAACTGACATTATGTTGATTTAATAGAGTAAAGAAGACCAGATAATAGAGGAGAGGTGGAGACACAGCATCATTTTGTTTTGTCTCATGAAAATATTAGAAAATAAATAAAAATCTGAGGACAATTGTTCACCAAATTTGCTGCAAAAATGTTAAAACGTCTGTTCCACGAGTCGTGTTTATTCATATGCATCTTAGTGGAACTGACCACAGAACTGTTTTAGCTTTTCTATTTGACACCATGCCACATTTTCCTCTTTCCTTTGACTGAGAGCAGGTGTATTTTTTTGCACCAGTGTTAATTGAACTGGGACGCGGAGGCCTCAGGTTTGGATATCGGAGGCGTTAAAAGTTGGATCTTCAACCTCGAACCAGAAGAGATCTAAATAAGAACTTCAACCCTTTTCTTATAGCAGGTATTACATGTCCAAAGGTAACAACATCCAGCTACCAGCTCCTCTAAAGCTCACTTAACATAAACCAAAGTGTAAAATGACATTTCGCAGTTTTTCGGGGGGTTACAGTACGTGTCAGCCTGGAGGGATTTCATTGGACGATCATTATCTGGCTCCACGGCAACAAGCAGAGAAATAACGTCTCCATTAACTGTGTGTGTGTATAAAACAGTCCATCTATCTATTAGGACTCTGTCATTACCACAGGGCCTCAGACCACACACACAGTATCGTCAGTTATTTCATTAGAGGGAAACGCTGTTGATCACATGACGCTGTGATGGTGGTTGAAATGTTGCATTGTAATTGAATGGATCAGCTGATGGAAACCAGAGACACCGAACATGTAAACACGTCTGACCCTGAGCGGTTACAGCGGCGGCCATGTTGGCTCTGGAGTCACAGTTAAACAAACATCTGTTAGAGGCTGATAATGGACCACATGTTTGGTCCAAGTGGGTTTTTTATTGTCACTATCTCTGCAGCTCTGACTGGACTAGATAACGGTTGTATTTTTGCTTCTTCGTTTTTGACAGATTTTCATTTCTCACGTCTTTTTATTGACCATATGAAGTGCAAAATAAAATGTTTATTAAATGTTTATTTAATCGGAATAAACACAGTCTGATGGTATTTATTTCAACAGCCTCCAGCAGTAACTAGAGCAACCTGTATTCATCTGGAGAGGAAGATCCAGGGCTAAATAATTACGCCCTCGTGTCCAGATTAAACAAACGAGATAAAACATGCTACTCATTACGAGGTGTTGGTAGGTGTGTTATTGAACCTTGGACAGAACCAGGCTAGCTGTTTCTAGACCAACACTTACAGTGTTTATGCTAAACTAGGCTAACCACTCCGTACTGAACACACAGACTGATATCCATCTGAACATCTCACCATCAGAGAAGAAGATTTAATCTTACAGTTCAACTGCTTTCAGCCTCGACGCATCAACTCCTTTGAGCGGACACCTGCTCTCACCATTTACAGTTCAACTACTTTCAGTGCCGACATATAATCTGAAATTCTTTGACAATTAATCTTGAATCTAAAAATTGAAATTCTTCCACATTGCAAAAGACACTTCGCCTCCTTTCAGAGCTTCAACTTCAGCTGCACCTCTAATACAAGCAAAACATCTCGAATGCAAACAATTCATATTTTACGGCATTTTAACCCGTTTACAGTCTTAGTGGGCATGCTTCAGTTAAAGTCCCCATGAAATTAAAAATACATTTTCCCAGTTTTAATCCTGTGTCCCTGTGTTCATTGTTCAGGATGAATATTCCTGTATGTTTTCATATTGCAGAAAAAAAAATATTGCAATTCCAACATTGTGCAGCCCTAATTTGTACATTAGTAGGGATGTATCACAGCTTGGAAGTGAAAGCACGCTCTGTTTATTTTAATGTGAAAGTGCAGTAATGAAAATGTTGTCGCTAAAAATCAATGAATAATCGTGATATCAATATTGATCAAAAATAATTGTGATTATCATTTTGGCCATAATTGGCGCTTCCAAGCGTGTAGGAAAACTACGGTAACCGGCGTGAAAACATGAATGTCTCTCTCTAGAGCCAGTGTTTGGTTTGTCCGTTCTGGGCTACTGTAGAAACATGGAGGACTCCATGAAGAAGACCTGCTCCCTAGATATAAATCGCTCATTCTAAGGTAATGAAAACAGAGACGTGTATTTCAGTTCTTTCTGTCCCGTGGTATTTTGGCCTATTTTTGTATCCAAAACAAACTGTAAACACGCGATGACCGACAGGGAACTCATTCATCAGACGGACTCGGTGACCTTTGACCCTCTCTATACATCAACTCTGCACTGACTGCCGGAGCAGAACATCCAAACAAAGTTCATTCCCGTGACTGACAGTCGAGTCACGCTGCATTTAACCTCACTGACGGCTACATTTATTTCCTCTGGAGGTCACTAAGAGCTCACAACGTTAATGTTGATTGGACACATTAGCTGAGCTGGTCGTCCTCCATCAGAGACAAACAGAAATGTGATGCAGACCAACCAGATTCATTAAATTCTGAATTCAGATCAACATTATGAGAATATACTAGTGAAATGCGTTCTGATGCGGATTGGCATGTTTTTCAAAATCAAATGAAAACTAATTGACTTTAATGTCTGAGTTACAGATGTACTGGTAGTCAGCGTTAGGCTGTAACACATCACAGGATGTAACTCGAACTGCACCATAATGAGCTCTTTTATAGGTGCTGTGTTATAAATAGAATGGGCCTCCATAGAGTTTAATGCATTATATAAAAACATAACGAATCATGAACTGTACATGTCACCATAATGAGCTGTTTTACCAACACAGTCTCACAGCAGTTCATGAAACAGTGGGGAAATTTAAATTCATGACACTCAGCGCGACTTTCAACAACGTATTTTTCATGGGTTTTCCAACCAATGTCCAGCAACACCTGACGCCGAGTCACTTTCCACTCCGGTCTTTTCAAAATAAAACGACTTAGTTAGGTTTAGGAATAGATTGACTTGGTTAGGTTTCGGCAACAATCTCTTGGTTAGGTTTAGGAAGAGATTGACTTGCTTAGGTTTAGGCAACAATGTCTTAGTTAAGTTTAGGAAAAGATCAAGTTGGTTAGGTTTAAGCAACAAAACCTCTTAGTTAGGGTTTATGAAAAGATTGACTTGGTTAGGTTTAAACAACAAACTCTTAGTTAGGTTAGGAATAGATCGACTTGGGACTCCTAATGAATTGGATTTAGGAGACGAGCGTTAATTGGTAATTTGGCGAGAGACTAAAAACAGAGACGCTCTGTCCATCGTCAGTACGGAGATACAACACAAAGAGACTCAGTGGATTAAAGGAACAGTCCGACATTTTATAAAATCTTAAATCAACATCATGAGATAAAAACCAAAATCATAAATTCTGTACGTCTGTCTGCATGAAGTGATTCTAATTTCCTTTCATATTGTAAAATGTCTGCTGTTACATCACTGGCAGGGGGAGGGGCTACAAACCAACATGCCTGAGAGTTTAGAGAGGTTTTTACGCTCCGTGAGATGTGAAAAACTCCTGGTTTGCTTTGGAAAAAAAATCTCTTTATTGATGTTAAATCTGCACGCTGTGAGATAAATGAGGTGGAAGCATGCACAAACACCGGTATGGTCCTTTAAACTTCACGCATTACAGGACTTTATATCCCAACTGAGACCAAACTGGCTCAGACGTCCACATCAGATCCGTCCATCAGCGGCTCTGTGTGAACATGAAGCAAAGTGTTTCTGCAGAAGCTGAAAAGCCCTTTTTTTGTTTTAAACTCAGCGGAGCCGCCGGCTTCATTAGTCTGATAAAAAACATTTACCTGACGCCTTAAACTGTGAACATTAACAGCTGTTATTTTAAAGCGTGTGAAGTGGCTCCAGAGCGGGAAGGGAAACACTGAGCTGAGCTGCTGTTTCACTCATTAACAGGCTGCCACGTTCTGACCAACGAGTACAACTCAACCCACTGTCCTGTTCTAACGATTCATAAAGAAAACAGAGTGGTACCTCTTTCCCAGGAGAAAATCTACGGTACTTCTACCAGTTCCTCCAACTCTAATGTTATTTTTCAGGCCGTAGTTGAAATTTTAAAGGGGCAGTGTGTAGGATTCGATTCACTTATGTATCGCGATTGATTTTTTAATGCCAGAATCAATATATTTGTTTCATTTGAGTCTACGTGGAGGTAGAAGGAAGTTACTGCTTTTATTGTTGTAGTCTGCATAACGTGACGTCATATCCGTTCCGTATCCTTCAACATAAACAAACCGCAACGAGTCGAAACGACAGAGCAGAAAACGTTGGAGGGTCTGCGTGGATACGACCTGCACCCTCACATGTTAAATCCAGCGTGGTAAACACTACACATCCAGTAAAGTATGGAAACACTTTGGGTTTCACACATTGACAGGAAAAGCAGAGCTGCATGCTAACTCTGTCACGGACAGGAAACGTTATCGTATTGCGGTAATGTGCGGTCAAGCCAGCCGTCACTCTCATCTCTGTGGTCAAATGGGCCGACATTACAACTGTAGAGCACCCATATACTGACATTTAAGTTTATAAAAGCAGCAGTGTGACATTAATACAGGATCAGTCGACTCTCAAGAGCTTCAGTTACAGTAGAAACCCTCTGATACTCTGAGGTACTCGCTCTGTGAGAAGGATCATCCTGTAGAATATTACTGTGATAATATCAGATTCTCTTAATCTGCAGACTCTTTTATTGAGGTCAACCGGCAGAACCTCGATCTCTGACGCCGTAACTGTCTGATTAAGGAGGAGGTCAGAGGTCACGGCGGTGTGATGACGATTACGAGAACAGGAAGATAGATGAAGAAACACGGCGGTGTTTCCCTCAGAGCAGCTAGTTGTTTCTGTATTTCCATCACAGAGAGACGACTAAAAGCATTCTTCTTTCTGAGGAGATACTTAAATACTCAGTTTACTTTGGGAACTGCATTAGTTGCTAAGTTACAGAACATTAAATGGTTATTCGATGATTTTTAAATCAGGAAAACCTAATGCCGAATACACACCAGAGCAGTGGCGAAGTGCGGCCTGCGACGAGCTGCCATGTAATGTCTGTGAAGAGCTTCGGGGGGTCCATTTGATTCTGCAGCGAAGTGCGGCCAAACAAAAGCCAATCAGTAAACCGATCCTGAAACATATGAACACGCCTCCTGACCGCAGAAGTGTGGCGCTCTCAAGTATTGCAGTTCGATATTGCGAATTATTGTGATTTTTCACACGCAGACCCTGCACCGTTTTCTACTTTCTAGTTTCGGCTAGCTGCGGATATGACGTCACGTTACTCAGACTACAACAATAAAAGCGGTAACTTCCTTCTACCTCCACATAGACTGAAATGAAGCAAATATATCAATTCTGGCATTAAAAAATCAATTTAAAAATTTAAAAAAAACATAGGTGATTCGATTTTTTGCCCACTCCTGTTTGACACCTGTGAATGCAGAGCCAGAGGTTTGCCTCTGTATGTGAGTCAGGTCGGCTGGGAACATCTGATATATGACATTTAAATAAAACTATTTACTGCTGATCTGCTGAAGCAGCTCTGGTCCATGTTATGATTATTATATCTAAATATTTATCAGGTTAAGATCTCAGACCGAAACACACTTTAGTTCATCTTTAATGGTTTAAAACAGCAAACAGAGACGCTGAGAAGTTTGAGTTGAAAAGTCCAAACCTGACATAACAACAGAGACGTCCAACACAGTCGTGGTGTTGTTACATGTTTTCAGTCATTTACTACAAATCACATGTACTTTACATTCCTGAGGACCATTTAACTGAAACACAGCGCACAGTTTCAGATCTGTGGACGTGCTGTTTATGCGTTCATCTAAAAACTGATGGTTTGTTCTGAAAACAGTCACACGAGTGGAAACTCTACAGGATTTATAGCTAATGAGGAAAAAAACATGTGAAGAAAAAAACAGTGTTATGATCCTTTAATGGCTAAAAAGGGCAGGACTCCACCCTGAACACACACTAACACACACACACACAGTGAGTCTATGTGTCCCTGTTGGTTCATAAAGCATTTCTATAGCTCAACAGCTGCAGAGTGATGCCACACACACACAATAACACACACAGTAACATGCAATTATGCACACACAGGATGTGAACACACTGGTACATACATGTATTTGACCCTAGACTCCAGAGATTAAATCACACACACTTTACAGCAGCAGCTACGTGTTTGCTTAAAGGTTCTCTTTAAGAGTCGAAAACAATTTTACTTTGTTTACGAACATGTTTTACTTAGTTTTCACACATATTTGACTTTTGTTTACGTGCATATTTTACTTAGTTTACGTACATATTTTACTTAGTTTATGTACATATTTTACTTAGTTTACGTACATATTTTGCTTAGTTCCCAATTCGTATTTGACTTTGTTTACATATTGTTTTCCGTATGTTATCTTGTTTCCATACGTATTTTGCTTATTTTACGTACGTATTTAACTTAGTTTACATGCTTATTTTATTTAGTTCCTTGTACGTATTTTACTTAGTTCCTTTGCGTATTTTACTTCGTTTACATACATATTTTACTTGGTTCCCATACTTATTTCACTTAGCTTACACGCGTATTTTACTTAGTTCCCGTATGTATTTTACTTAGTCCCTGTACGTATTTTACTTAGTTCCCGTACGCATTTTACTTAGTTTACGTACGTATTTTACTTAGTTTACGTACGTATTTTACTTAGTTTATGTATGTATTTTACTTTGATTATGTATTTATTTTACGTAAATATTTTACTTAAGCTTATGTCCATATTTTACTTAGCTTACGTACGTATTTTAAGCCCAACCATGATGTTTTTTTCGTGAACCTAACTAAGTGCAACCCTTTCATGGTAACAACATGGCGTTAAATGACAGGCGAAAAGCCTAAAATGCGTTATCATGACACGTGGAATGTCCTTAAAATGTTGTGCTATTTCTACGCCTTCCATGAGGTCAGGTTGGAAGAGGAGAGGACCGTCATGTGAGCGCTGTGTGAAGGACGGCAGATCTATTTGTTAGATGTTTGTTACTGAAAAAAAGACTTAAACTTCCTTCATGTTGTCTTCATTCTCAACAAAGATATAATGCAGACGAGACTATCTGGGTTTGTCAACTTTACACTCTAAACAAGTTCAGACCTTTAGGACACTTCAGTCATTCTTTGCCCGTTTAGTTTTTATTTTATGTTCATTTATTTGATTCTCTTATTCCTTCTAACTGATTAAAATGATTGTATGGATTGCTGCCTGCTATGTGTTAAACTGTGCACATCTATCATTATGTGGTGTATACTGTATATCAGTTTTATGCATTTTATTTAACATCTGGTGAAGAGACAACAGATGGAGATTAAACAGTACAACACTTCTCTTCATTATGTTCAATTAATGGAGAAATTAATGAGGCAGATTGTTTATTTCTGGATTTTTCTGCCTCTTCTATCCATTTCTGTAGATTTACTTTGTTGGTTGTGCTTTCCTGCAGTCTGTGTGAATTTACAGTCCAGTGAACACACTTAACACACTTCTGAACACAAGCACACAGTATGTACACACACAGTACACACACAGTACACACACAGTACACACACACGTATGTATTTGACCCTGACCTCCCTGAGGATGAAGCACACACGCACACACTCACACACACACAGTACACACACACAGAGGTCCAGCTGTCTGAGGTCAGGAGGCAACGAGGGAGGAAGTGAAGGTGTCAGCTGATTGTTTCCTGCCTGTTCCTCAGCTCATCCTGTGTGTAGTACGCGAGTTACAGTCTTCAGTGAGAGCAGCGATGGTGAGGAGACGGTCAGTGTTTCAGGGACATAATGAATGAAAATGATTCAAAAATACATATACAATACATTAAATTCATTAAATTAGGGCTGTAAATCAATTCAAATATTTAATTGTGATTAATCGCAAATTAATCACACATTTGTTATCTGTTGAAAATGTACCTTAAAGGGACATTTGTCAAATATTTAACATGGGTTAATGGTTATCAACATGGGAGTGGGCTAATATGCTGCTTTATGCAAATGTATGTATATATTCATTATTGGAAATCAATTAACAACACAAAACAATGACAGATATTGTCCAGAAACCCTCACAGGTACTGCATTTAGCATAAAAAATATGCTCAAATCATAACATGGCAAACTGCAGCCCAACAGGCAACAACAGCTGTCAGTGTGTCAGTGTGCTGACTTGACTATGACTTGCCCCCAAACTGCATGTGACTATCATAAAGTGGACATGTCTGTAAAGGGGAGACTCGTGGGTACCCATAGAACCCATTCACATATCTTGAGGTCAAGGGACCTCTTTGAAAATGGCCATGACAGTTTTTCCTCACCAAAGTTTTGCACAAGTTTGGAGCGTTATTTAGCCTCCTTTGCGACAAGCTAGTATGACATGGTTGGTACCAATAGATTTGTTAGGTTTTGTAGTTTCATATGATACCATTATCTTCACTCTTGCTTTAAAACTGAGCCTGCTACGCGTTATTATCGCGTTAACTTTGACAGCCTTACATCAAATACATTAAATACATGGGTCATCCCAGAACAGCAGCTGAGTCGGGCCGCTTACGGCTGAGCTTCAGCAGATCCGGCTGTTCTCTCTGGCCAATGAACTGCCGTCAGATTTGGATTTTGGTTTTGGGAACGATTTGTGAATCCGCTCCAGTCAGCGGTGTTGAGGTGGCACAGTATCAGACCAGCGTACCCAGTCTGATAAGTGGTTATACAAACGGCCCAGACACACCAACCCGACATCAGAGTACTAGCAGTGATGAAGGCTGACTGTTGCGTCGCCTCACATCTTTTATTTTGGCCAAAAGGTTTCACTCGACCTCACCGCAAACACTACAGCCGACGGCCAGTTAGCACGTACGTTCTGCGTCTGCATGAGAAGAAATAACTCTCCACACCAGCAGGCGGCGGTAGTCTGTATTCGTCATTCAAAAAGGGAAACCAGAAGACCGAGGACGGCGGATATACAAGCCGTTGTTATGATACGTACATGAAACAAAGCGGCCGTTTTCACAGCACTCTCACTCATCATTTAGCATCATTCCAGATGGCCATTTCGTTGTGAACATATCTGTGTATTGGAACGTTCAGATCAGATGAAGATGACAGACAGACCAGACAGACAGGCCAGTCAGACAGACCGGTCAGACAGACAGACAAACGGTCTGACTGTAAAATGTCTCGGAGGTGAAACGCTGCAGGCTGAAAATATCATATCAGAGTCTGTCTCTCCCTCTCTTTCTGCTGACTCAGCGTTTCCTCAGCGCTGACTCCATCACTGACTCAGCGTGTGTGCGTGTGTGTGTGTGTGTTTGTTTTGAGACTAATTGTGTACTAATAAACAGTGTGTGTTACAGGAAGACAAAGTGCTTTAGACTCAATTAGACACACGCACACACACACGTCTACCTGATGTCTGAACACACACACAGGTGACAAGTCGATCTGATTTCATCTGAATGTAGCGCGTACACACACACACACACACACACACACACACAAGGTCAAACACACATACACACACAAGGTCAAACACACACACACACACACACAAGGTCAAACACACACACATATGATCAATGTTCCATAATAAGCAGCAGCAGTGATGGATTTCCAATAGCAAGATAACTGGAGGAGGAAATAATCCCATCATTACCTCCACACACACACACACACACACACACTTTAACACACACACACAGACACGCATAATATCTTACAAAAAGTTATTCCTCATTTTTCGTGCGTTTTCCTACGATGTCCAGCAACACGTGTCAATTTCCACTTGTCACATGCATACAGTCTTTTCAAAATAAACTTCCGTCTTCACAGGAAACTATTTAGTTAGGTTTAGGAAAAGATGGTGGTTTGGATTAAAATAACTACGGATGTGGCGCTACTTAATTAAGGAAGTTACAGATAAATCAACGCTGACATCTGTTTTCACACGGGACATGAACAGCGGTCTCCTGGTGAAAGTCTGGTGTTTTACCACTATAGATGACAATAACAAAGTACAGTACAGTACTGTACTGTGTAAAGTACCCTCCCACCCCAGAAAAATAGGGCTCCCCAGAAGCTACGGTGTAATTTGAACACTGGAACTATTGGAACTATTGGAACTATTACCATGCATACAATGTTTTTTGTGTAAAATATATCGAACATTGAATGGCATCAGACCTAAAATGTTGTTCCTTCATTTAGCACAGAGATTTCAAAAGTGGCAGACAAAGAAAATATTTGTCACAGTGGCAGGAAGTGCGAAAAGTTCATTTCAGACCATGCCTCCGGTGTGTAGGACTTAACACGTCATAAACTGCTTCGTGGTTACTCACACGGCTCAGCACTTTATTCTTATGTTTATTCTTCATGTAGCAGAGCGTTTCTACTGTTTCATGTTTGTATGAAGTCTTGCAGAAAACAGAATCTCAACTGAACTGAAGTACTAAAGTCACCAAAACTGCCAAAAAAAGGCCAAATATTTGATCCAATTCTGATCTCAGAATTCTTCTATATGGTCTCATAGACATCCAGAATAAAGTGCTTTTCTCTGGTCCACCACCGTAGTCACAAAGAGTCCTCACAAGATCCTATAAACTCCTGTCCTGATGTCTCTCTGTCGGCTACCAAAACTACATCTGACTTACGAAGGCTTTAAGTGGCTGTTTTCTCTCTGAGCTCTGGTCTGCAGTGTCACATCCAACTCATCTCTACTTTAATAATTCTGTTATTGTTGCTTTATGAACTGTATTTTAATTTCCTGACTTCAACCATGTTGTTATATTAAGATATTTACCAGTGATTGTGTTTTTACATGTGAATATTTGAACATTAAAGTGTGCAGAGACTCTTTGGATGATCGCCTATAAGTTGTTATTAAATCCAGTTCAACTAAAGCTCCGGTGCTAAATGCTACAATACATAAAGTGTGCTAGTTTGTGGTTATTTCATTATCTTCATTTAGGAATATGCACAATGTGAGCGCAACATGAAACCAGAGTTACAAGGTTTCTACATGAAAGCAGTAATGTGAGCCATGAGAAAGCGGCGACCTCTGACCTCTATCATTGATTCTCTGAAGCCGACTCACATGCTCACCGTGACAATTAGGGATGCGCCAGTACCACTTTTTTTCAGGCCGAGTACAAATACAAGTACAAGTACTTACATTTGGGTCCTCGCCGATACCGTGTACCGATA
>CAKAKQ010037474.1:0-16855 GCA_916700675.1 Helicolenus avius
GTTGGGCTCATCCCGGAGACGGAGACACCGCTGCCTCTGACCTCGCTGCCCCTCTCTTATTAAAGTCACAGTGTGTAACATCTGGTGGTATCTAGCGGTGAGGTTGTGGGTGCCAAGCATGTAGAAGAACTATGGTGTTGTAAGTCGTAGCGAGTAGCGTCGGTCATTTGGAGAATAGCAGTCAGTGCATAGTGTGTGTATGTGGGAAGTGAGTAGTGAAGCAAGAGAGAGAGAGAGAGAGAGCGGTGGTGAATGTGTGTGAGCGAGTGGAGCAGAAGACAGAGTTATTTTAGCTCTGAGAATATCAAGTTAATATTGCAGTTTGTGCAGAAATAAATGCTGCAACTCCTCAAGACCAACAGAGGTTTCCTGTGTTTTGTTTCCCGACGGCTGAGTGGAGTGACGACGGGGGTTAACTCCAGAGCGAGTAACGTTACCGACTATGGCCCAAGCAGGAAAAGTTAACACAGTGTTTGGTTTGTCCGTTTTGGGTGGAGAGGTGTAGAGTAGGGCTGGGACGATTCACCATTCTCCCGAATCGATACTTGGGGGCCGATTTGAAGTATTGCGATTCAATATTACGATATATTGCAATTTTTGTTGTTACTTTTTTAACACTAACCCATGGGGAAAAAGTTGGCGTAACATGGCGGGCAGCTCTGTGAAGAGAGGACCCACTCCCTATGTAGATATAAACGGCTCATTCTAAGGTAACAAAAACACATTGACCATTTTTTTCAGGTGATTATACACTAAAGAAAACATACTTATTAATATTCCATTTCTGCCAATAGGTCTCCCTAAATGTTACACACCGGTCTTTTTAGGGTTTTTTTAACAGCTCTCACCTACTAAAACCAAGCCCAAATGGCAATACAACCACAAGTCCCCTCACACACGCCTAATATTTCTTTACATTGTTTTTACAACAAATTTTTTTTTATATTCCTGCCATGATTAATTCCAAACTAATCAATGCTTTCCCTACTCTTCCCAAATCACTAAACCAGCATGTCCCTTTTCCTTGAGATCACTCCCAAACCAATCATTGTTGCATACACACCCTATATGCCCATTATTTAATACATAATCATCTTCTTCTCCTCATCACCATCATCATCCAAGACCTTAAAGGACTCAGCATCTATAAATTCATCATTTTACCTAAAATGTAAAATGTTTGAGGCAAGGCTGCCACATCATTACATGGTGTGAAAGTAGAGTAAGTAAAGATATATATCACTAATTTCATGCAGTAATACCATAGACTGCATAAAATATGGCTATAGTCTCCGTGACGTCACCCATAGGTTTCTGAAGAGCCGCTTTATTTAAAGCGTCACTCCTCCATTTCATCATCATAGTTTCCATATATAGATCTACAACTGGGAGATACAAATAGTTGCCTGATGGGTACACCCACAGTAGCACGGAAACACACTGTTCCACCAGAATTATGTGTGGATGTTCACTAATGTCATGCGTGTCTGCTTGATAATCATTACACCCAATTTGGCTCTCCCATGTCAGCTGCTGATTCCTTATGTAATGTGTTGGGTAACACCACTGATATTCCCAACACCACCACTCTGCTGTGGATCCTCTTACACTTTTGGGGAATGTGTATCCAAATTGTTCCTGGTGACAACAAGCGCATGACGGAGCGCTTAAAGAAAAAGTTCAGCCAGCCCGAGTCAGAGGAAAGACGAGGAGGACGAGGAGGGAGGGAAGTGAGGAGGGGTATAAAGCCCCGTGAGTCAGCCGACGCTGGTTCAGACCGGTTTCTTACCCCTTCCCCTTCTCCTCTCTTGCTTCCCCTCCTCCTTCTTCCCTCTAGTTTACTCATCTCATTGCCTCTCCTGTTGTGGTCTAATTCACGTCTTCCTCTTGTTTCCCTTTTCTTGTGTTCTCCTTCTCTCTACTCTCTTCCTTACTTTCCTAGAATTTCCCTTTTACAGATGTTTGGCTGCAAACTTTAGTCAATACTCCCACTGCTGAAAACAGTATAATTCATCATCTTGATATGGTTAGAATGTGTAAAATCCAGGTTTTTAAAATGTTAATTTTGTAAACACTGTTAACAACACTGTTTCTTATAGACAATCACAAGAACGTTATAGGTTAGTGTGTCTTGGCAGTCGGTGAGAGTGCAGAATAGGAGAAGCAAAACTGTAAAGAGAAGATAAAAGTGTGATGAGAAGTGTCTGAGCATGAGAAAGAAAAAAGATAGAAAGACCAAGAGATAAATAGTCCTTTGCATGCTCCTTACTCCCAGTGGAAACTTTACATATACTACCACATTACAAAGTATAAACATAAAACTACTCTGCTGCAGAATCATCTGAGGAGCCAGGTATCAGTAACGTGGAAAATCTACGTGTTTTTCACAAGTGTAGTTTGAGGAAAACAACTTTGTCTTGAGGCCAAACAGAGAGGAAATAGTGGTATTCTAAACAGAGAGGGATGGTTTGGTATTTCTCTGCAAAACCTTGTTTTACTTCTGAGCTGCAGGCTGTGTTCACCCGGAGGAGACTGGAGATGTAAACACTGTGAGACTGAACAATGTTTCCTCCTCCAGGATACCGACCAGAAGGATTAGAGACTGTCAGCAGTGAGATCTGACGCAAAGCAAGAGCTCAGCCAGCTGAGATGAAAGACTGACAGAAGATTGTTGAAACAAAGATGTACTTTGGTATCTTCTGCTTTCAGTACAGCATGTTCAAGAGTCATAGTGAAGCGCCCTAAAAGATTAAAGCTCTGTTCATTTCCTGAAAACATGATTAATCTGTGATTTTTAGGAAACGCAGTGCAGAAACGCAACAGGCACCAAAAAAGGAGAAGAGAAAAACTTGTATGTTACCACTTTAAAAATCATGACACAGACATCATTCAGACATTTTGTACCATATTTTGCTCTGTAAAGAAGTTGGAGCAGACAGTGTAATGGATGCACACACCCTGCTAGCGACAACTTCTTTCTTGCCCAGCTATCTTTGGCTCTTCTCATATATATTCTTGGCAACTGAAAATAAATTCATTCCATAAGTTGTTTATAAAAGTTATCTATACTGCAAGACCCCATGCCAAAGTCCCGTGCACAAACAAGCAGCTCTGGTGACGGAGAGAGACACTCGATAGCTTGACTTGCTAATTAAGGCTTGTTTACAGTCTGTGTGAGGAAGCGTGCAGATTCGCTGAGCGTGTCGACTAGCAAACGCAGCATCTGATAATGTCATTGATCACTTATTAAAGTGCGAGGCCCTCCTGGTATACAAGGCATGTTGATTCTTTCTATATCTAGCCTACATGTTTATCCTTTTATTGCAAGCATCAGTCTTACACTCAGGCACTGATCTCCATAATATTGGTTTAAGGTAGTTCTCCAGACATAAAGATCTTCTTTGAATAATAATTTTTGTCTGTGTGGTGTTTTCCACAAAACAGTTCAATCAACCTGTTAGTCATCCTCTCCTTCTTCCCCATTGAAAAATTCAAAATCTTTCAATAAGTAAATATTTCTCTTTTCAAAAGTTGAATTGCTGCTGGACACAGGATGTCTGCTACTTCACTGAAAAGTAAATTCTCTTCATGTGTGCTGGAGGTTTCAAGTGTCCACATAGCAGTTATGTAAATTGCATATTGGACCATGATTGGCTTCCAAACTAGTTGTGATGTCACAAGATTTTGCTCGTACATACACGTCTTAAACTCAAATTTAAGGTGGGCAAAGAGAAGCTTTCCTCCCTCAGCAAATGAAAGGAGGGCCATTGCAGTCATTTTAAATTTCTCTGGGTAAATGCATCAACTAAATAATGTAAATAATAATGTAAATTGGAGACATTACAGACTGAGAGTCTGAGATATACACAATGTTTGAATGAAGATAACACACATCTAAATGCTTATTACGGGAAGGTCAGGTGGGGAGGTTGAGAGAGTTAAAGCTACGGTTGTTATTGTTGAGAAACTAGCAAGAGTACACTAGATTTTTAAAGTGATACAACCGACAAACCCAGCCCAGTGTTACTAACTATTTTCCAATGGAAGTAGCTAGCAGCACTAGCTCCAAAAGTTCCTAAATCTAGAGAGAAAGTCGCCCAAGTCAGGAACACTGACAGCCCGTCCCTTCAGGCGTCCCTCCAAAGCCACTCCCCCAAAATGATCATTATGAACGTAGACAACGAACATGGCTATTGTTAGTAATCACAGCTGAGTGCACAGGACTGTAATAAACCTGTCCAATCACTTCATTCGGGTCGAATGAAATGATTAGATGGGTTTATTACAGTCCTGCAACAGACACAGATAACGGATCTTTTTTCTTTCTTTTCTTTCAGAGCATTTGCTTTGTTGATTGCTGTCGTGATGTAATGAGAATTTCAACCAATATAACAGAAAAATGTTTTAACATTCAGCACACAGCTGTTATGACTTGGTTGCACTAGTAGAAATTAAATCTCTAGCTCTGGTAGCATTGCTCAAACCTGTTGAACTAGAGCACCACCAGCACTCTGCAGCTACATATTTACTAGACAAACACCAGCATCAACTATAATGACACACTGGGCGTTTAAAGGTGAGCTGTCTGTCTGCTACAGAGTCCACCACAACCCAGTCAAGTGACATCATCAAGCACTTCCTCTCTAAATACATAAACATGACTAACTGTCTCATCACACCTGTCAATTTAGATCGTCCACCCTGATAATGATAGTTACATTTCAATAGCACGTAATGCAAGTTACCACGAAGTGTAAAAATAAACGAAACAACACGTAATCAAACAATCCCCTGTAATAAAGAGATCACAGCAGATCACTGCGTGTAAATCAATATCTGAAGAAGAAGACGAGGTGAGGGAAAGTGGATACATTAAATAAAACATCATGACATTATTGACGTATTTAATATAACAGTGGACGATGATCTGATGGCAGATTTTTCCTTTAAAGGTGCTATTGATAACATTGATAACATTCAGCCACTAGATGTCACATTCTCCTTCTCCCGTTCCATTGCATTCACTTCACAACAAGTCGTCGCCAGGCGCTTACCGTCAATCTCAGCCATTCATCCGTTTTTTTTCACACTAACTGATGATCCAGAGATACACGTGATACCAACGTCATGTTACTATTGGCTCACAATACTTGTTAGAAGTGGGAACCAAACGTCAGATTTCTTCCACAGAGATACACAAAACATTCATTTTTGATTCGCCAAAATCTTTGAAATGATTAATTCACAATCATAATAATTACTTTTAGGAAAAGCCATACTTTTATTGGGCACCTTTATAAAGGCTGTGTAGATGTATTCTTTTTTTTTAAATATCCGTCTACATAAAAATGTTATCAATGAGACCTTTAAATGTACAAATTAAACACAGCACGTGTGATTATATCAGTCACATTGTTAAGACGAGAGACTACCTGTAACTTGCAGGGAAAACAGCACAGTCATGTTTACCCATACATTACTCATTCTAGGAGTGGAGGAGGGTCAGAGTGTCTTAATCTGACGTTTTATGCAAAGCAATATTCAGTTAAAAGGGAAGGTAGGGAGAGGTTTCTGTGTTTCGCTCAAAGTCCCTTCGACAGTGAAGAATCGTACCTGAGACCTTTCGATCGCATGGCCCTCTGCCAGCACTAAGCCACCCACTGAGGTGGTTTAAATTACTGTGACACATACTGTATGTTGTAAAATGGATCACCCTGAGTGACAGCCATGTAAATAACCTTCAGAAGCACACATAGAGTAGAAGTCATCAAAACACCCTGAAAGTATCACTGTCACTGCAACAGGACAGACAGCACCGGATCAAAGAAAACTAAATACTGTATTATATAACGTATAATTCGTATAATACGTATAATATAGTTCGACATGATAGTGCTTCGACATGATAGTGCTCACCCACTTAACTCAGAGTACAGGGTGTTGCCATCTGGCCTTCGCTTGTGCGTCCCTAAGACCACTAAAAATAAATATAAATACTCGATTCGAGCAGCTAATGCTACCAGCAGCAGGTAAATGGCGCTGTTGACTGACTTTGTTTGATGCTGATGTTGATTTTTGGGGATATTGTAGACGGCACGCTGCACTTTTAAGGCTGCTAATGTTAATGTTGTGCACTTTATGCCCAGGTTTGGGTACATGCTACAGTGTTTTATGTCCTCTGTTGTCCTGTACTGTTTGTATGTTTTCAAACTACTACCTCTGGCTGTAAACCAAATTGTCCTTTTGGGACATTAATAAAAACCTTGAACCTTGAACCTTGAACCTTGAACCTAATTCTGTTCTGTAATGTACAATAAGTTTACTTGACAGAACAAACGGAAAAACAAAATGTGATTGTTTTTTTACAAATAGTGCTCTCCACAGATGGAGTCATAAGCAGCAAGCAGGCTGCAGTAAAACATGTAGCAAGGCAAACACACAGTCACGCTCGTACCTGCAGTGGCCCTCGGGGACAATTTACCTTTTCATTCTTAGAAATGGGAAAGGCTTTCACAGAATGTAAACGAATCCATGAAACTGAAACCGTGCTCCGTTTATGAGAAGTGCTTCAAGTAAACAGGAAATAACGACAGCTTCACAGCCGATCAACTGATTGTTCATTTTATGCAGTTTATCAGAAATGGGCCATCAGTACTTGAAGCTCACTAGTGAAAGATGTCAATCAATCCAACTGCTTGCTGAATACATTTTCACAAAGTCATAGATATAATTTTAAGCTAATGTTTTGATTTCCTCTGTCCTTTTTTACCTCTGACATAACCTTACAAAGAAGTACATCACATTCACAGGCAGCTATGCTCAATTCACCAATCACCAAGTTAACTTCTACATTATTTTTTTGTCATTTTAGATTAAGCTTTACTCTCTCCATTCAAATGAACAAACTAGACGTCTCATTTTACACTTTGCAGGCTACGGTGTAGTGATTACCTCTACGTCCGGCTGCTGTCTATACATGGCACTGTGAACATGATCAGAGGCTGTCGGTACAGGACACCATGTCCTGTCCATCTGTAGGTGTCAAAACCCAAACATCACATTATCACCTTTACAGAAGTAGAGAGGGACAGTTCAGCAGAAAAATACATCTGAGTAGAATAGAAGGACAAGAATAGACTTATTAAACAATCCTGATAGGAAAGACAAGGACTGCCAATCGATACAAATATTTAATCGCGATTAATCGCATGATTGTCCATGATTAATCGCGATTAATTACAAATTTGTCGGACATTTTTTTATCTGTTCAAAATGTACTTTAAAGGGAGATTTGGCACTAACTGGGCGAAATATGACAAAGTACAACAAAGACTGGGAAAAAGAGAATGGACTTAAAGATTTGATTTGCCCTCCAGTGTCGGACGATTCAAAGGCTTTAGGTAACCAGAAAAAATGTAAAGTTACAAGCTAAAAATGGATGCAAAAATGACATGAAAAGAGTTGCTTCTTTTGGGCTTGTTTCTATAGACTTGGTTACTTGTTTCTCTCACGAGATCTGGCAACGCTACAACCAGGTCCCATTTTGTTAATGACCAACAAGATTCATTCACTCATTCGAGGGGGGAGCCGTGTTTACTTGTTTTTTTGAGGTGGACAAAAAACTGAACAATCGTTTAAAATATAACATTAGATACACAGATTATAAAACTACATGTTAATTTCATCCTCCATCTAAATATATAAAACGAAAAGCAGAAAGAGTCTTGTTTTCATGCTAACCGCAAAATCAAACTTGATCAAATCAAACTTGATCAAATCAAACGCAGAAGTTATTTCCTCTCTTCATCTCCAGCCTGTTTCATCAAGATCACTGCCGTGCTTTCATTTCAACCCTCACTGCACTACTAAGGCTTTACTACGGGCTTTACCAGCAGAGAGAGACGTTCAGCGTGTGTGTCACCCAGTGTGGGTGGATAAGAGTGGTGGGGTGGTGTTGCCTGTAAAGCAGACTGCTGTGTCACACGGCTACATAGTCAGCATAGCTCCCTGTTTAGACGGCTCACCCCTCCTCCCACCTGCAGCTCCACACATATCAGCTGGAGCTGCTGAGTCAAAGCTGGATCTGTCTGAACTTCCTAAACTCATGATAACGAGGAAGAGCTGCTGTAAAGGTGTTAACCATCAATAAATCATTACCTCTACATTAATTACGAGATATATAATCATTGTAAACAAAAAACGACCACAGCTAAGAGGACAGTAAGCTTCTAGCTGCCTGTACTGTAAGCAAGGCGATATATTGCGATTGTTTTTATATAAAATCTGAGTAAAAAAAAGTCACTATGTGAAATGGCTAGTATGGGGATTAACATTATTACATATTAATACAATTGGGTTCATTGGATCCACAAAAGTCCCAATTAAATAACCCAATTTATGCAATTCTAAGACTATTTATGGACCCTTGTATGCAGAAATATTCAATATACCATTTTAGAATTGGTGAAAATAACATAAAATTTATACTGCATGCAAAAAAATACTTATTTTTTGCCCCAAACTGCATGTGATTATCATAAAGTGGGCATGTCTGTAAAGGGGAGACTCGTGGGTACCCGTAGAACCCATTTTCATTCACATATCTTGAGGTCAGAGGTCAAGGACCCCTTTGAAAATGGCCATGCCAGCTTTTCCTCGTCAAACTTTTGCGTATTTGAAGCGTTATTTAGCCTCCTTTGCGACAAGCTAGTACGACATGGTTGGTACCAATGGATTCCTTAGGTTCTAGTTTCATATGATGCCAGGATCTTCACTCTAGCTTTAAAACTGAGCCTGCTACAACCTCTGAAAGACAGAATAGCGACCGTGTTTGCTGGTTAATTAAAAATCGATACAGTGTTTTGGAGAATCGATACAGTATCGCAAAACATAATATCGCGATACTCATGTGTATCGATATTTTCTTACATCCCTAGTTACCTGGCTGTATGGAAATATCTTACCACGATAATTATATCAACTTCAATTTTAAAATCAAAAACTCCAGTATGCAACAATCTGTGGCGTATATGTCTATTTTTGTTTAAAGAAAATGGTCCCCACATTAGGCTTTATTTAATTAATGAAATAAAATTAACATTGTCTAACTTACAGTACATCGCCATTAAGCTAAGAAGGTGCCTGCTCTCTACACTTGATGATGATCACATAGCATAGTATAGTAACCAAACTAGGGGCCTGAGTTCTTCTAAAAGCCCTGATACTTCTGAACAACTTATGAATACACTTCAATGGTTTTCTGGTTACAAGACAGCTAAATCATCAGGCCTGTTTTACACAGTTACTGTGTTTTGGTTTCTGCAGGACAACATCCTCCATCCACGAATAACAACCTATAGATAGTGTCTGCTGTCAAGCCATCAACAGTACAATAATCACACCCAGTCATGGCCTCAAGGCCGCAGCAGGTCGTATTCTGGATTTGGGTGTTGCCCTCAGATAACTTGGCAGCTCCAACTATAACATTAACTGATGCGTCAGACTTCTTGAACATGGCATGTTTCTCTTTGGGAACAGGATTTCCTACCGGTTTTGGATATCCTAACCTACCCCTCGTGTCAATCCAAATGGCGACTCAACATTTCCCAGTCTTTCTACACGAGGCTCCAGAAATAAAAAACTATTTTGCTGAGACAGCAGAAGCTTGGCATGGCCACAAGGTCATAAAGATAGCTGTGCCTTGTTGTGGGCAGTTATTATGCCTGATCAGTCACAGGCTGCAAGCCAAAACAGCCCTGATAAAGCTGCGCTGAATGACATACGCTGACCTGAAAGAACTTGCACATTTTTTTTTTATTTTTTAATGGTTATTTAGCTTTGAGGGGTTTTGCTGAGTAATTGTGCTCCTCTCAGCTCACTATCATTTCTTATCATTTAATGTGATTGTGTTTGTTATTGATAATAACGTAAAAGTCCGTTAAATCCTATGAATTAAATCCTATACAAGCTTTCCTCAATGGAGTGGTGGTGGTAAAGCATGGAGATGATTTGGTGATGTCTTGCAGGATTCCTGAGGGGCTCACTGGAGCTGAATCACAATCTGAGGCCAATTTGCCAAACACCAGAGGTGGAGGTGGAACACGCCAAAAAGCACTGAAATGACAGCAAAGAGGAACCCAGACAAGGTCAGTTTTAATGTCAGATAGTAACAAGATGATCATTTAACAGAGATCATGGGGAACACCCAAATGACTGCGCTGACAACATGGGAAATATACATAAATTTGGAGAAAACGTATGAAAAGTAGGGCTGTCAATCGATTAAAATATTTAATTGCGATTAATCGCATGATTGTCCATGATTAATCAGGATTAATCTCAAATGAATCACTCTTTAATCTTTTCAAAATGTACCTTAAAGGGAGATTAGTCAAGTATTTAATACTCCTGTCAACATGGGAGTGGACAAATATACTTGCTTATTGCAAATGTATGTATATATTTATTATTGGAAATCAATTAACAACACAAAACAATGACAAATATTGTCCAGAAACCCTCACAGGTACTGCATTTAGCATAAAAAATATGCTCAAATCATAACATGGCAAACTCGAGGCCAACATGCAACAACAGCTGTCAGTGTGTCAGTGTGCTGACTTGACTATGACTTGCCCCAAACTGCATGTGATTATCACAAAGTGGGCATGTCTGTAAAGGGGAGACTCGTGGGTTCCCATAGAACCCATTTTCATTCACATATCTTGAGGTCAGAGGTCAAGGGACCCCTTTGAAAATGGCCATAGCAGTTTTTCCTCTCCAAAATTTTGCGCAAGTTTGAAGCGTTATTTAGCCTCCTTTACGACAAGCTAGTATGACATGGTTGGTACCAATGGATTCATTAGCCCGCTACAATCGTAAAATCACAAATTGCTTTAATGCCTGAAAGAAATGAGTGGCGTTAAAACTAATTTGTATTAATGCGTCAACTTTGACAGCCCTAATGAGAAGTAATATTCCTGAGTGAACTTTAGCAAAGCTCCATTTCCTTTCATTCACAGTAAGAGTTGCAAAACTAACCCTCTCTCACTTAAGCCAAAGAAACAAACACACATGAACACAGGCAAACACACACACTTGTACACAAAGCAAGTTTCTTATCCAAGGAATAGCAATCACCACCATCAATTACAGATGAATATCCAGATCAAAACATTCAGTTATTAAAAGCTACTGAGTGATGACAATGATTGTGTGTAAGGATACATTTTTCCTCAACTGTAGGAGTTGAGGATATCAGGCTATGGGGTCTCCCTGTGGAGGAACGAGAATGAATGGTGGCAGGTTGACCCCTGCTGTCAGATTGCAGGTGAGCATCTACAGTTTAAGACACAAAACTAGAGCTCCCTCTAGTGGATAAGATGAGTAGAGTAGTAGAGCATGCCTGGCATTCATGTTAAATGATGTTTTGACTTATCATTAGACCTTGCAGTGGGTACCAGGCTGTGCCGTCATGAGTCTACTGGGCCCTGTGACCGTCTACACCGTTCTTTAGCCCTGACCTAAAAGTACCTTGTAGCTGCATTTAAATCCTGCTCAACCAAGCAAAAAGCAGATATTAGGCCAAACTACCATGTCTGGCCCCACTGGCTTGATTAGCAGAGGTGAAAGTAATAGTTAGTTATATCAGAAACTTTCCCACACCGTTCTCTCACCTAATGTACCTTTAAGACAGCGGTGTAGTGGTCGTTGATGAGTTGGGTATACTACAAGGTAGATGGGTTGTAGGTTACAGAGTAGGAAGTGGGTGTACTCTCCTTAAATCCAATGGCTTTTTGACTGATAGGTGGGAAAAGAGAAAAAGAGGTGGTTATACCCCGTATACCTGCATATACCTGCCACTTCACCACTGATTTAAGACATTTAACATCTGATATTTGCCCTTAAATTACATGCAAGTCTTTTGGCATGTTGAAATCCTCCCTTACATGTCTCTGCTGTGATGTGAACAACCTATTGTCCCTTTCTGATGACAGTCTGCTCCATATTAGTCTACTTATAAACCCCCTGTAATGTAAATGTGTCAGAGGAATGGAGGAGCATGTGTTGGCTATGTAAGCTAAATTTGATAATATGCCATCATTGCATTCAAATTTGAGGATGGACGTGTTACTGATTGAATACCTTTGTGAAACCTACCTCCTGATATAGAGGAGAATCGATCACTGAAACCCAACCTGGAGATCCTGAACCCCACCAGGGGTCACCAAAGCTTCACAGAGGATCACGAGGCCTTCTCCTTTTTAAAAGATGTAAGACAACTCTTTAAAAAAAATATACAATTGGCCTATATCTCAGCATTTCAATCATTTCTGTGAAGGAAACTAAATTAAATTTGTATTTTTAAAGTTTTGATTATTATTTAAAATATAAACAGGATAAGGGCACAGTGACCTGAACACTAGCTATATTCACAGAGCCTTCCCTCTCTGCTAAACAGCCTCGTCCTACATTTAGAAAAGTACGCAGTTAAAACAACCAAAGAGATAATTGAATAATGGACAAGCGGCAGGTAGAACAAAACACTGAATCTGTCAAAAACAAGCCTTTTAAATATGAATGATTGTTAAAAATTCAAAACAATACATAATACAGACAAAGAATTGTGTTAAAAGTTCCTAAAAATAACAGGAAAAGTCATCATTGATGCAATATTCACAGGAAATAACCTGCCCCTTTTACACAAACTTCTTTACTATTTGGGTTAATTGTACAGTTGCATTGAATATAAAATGAAACATCTATAAAATATGTCACTTAGTCAGAGGTCGTCAGTTTACTCAATGACAGAAAAGGGGTCCCTGAAGAACAAAAGGTTGGGAACCACTGGAATAGATCAATTATAAAAAAGCAATCATCCACAGAAAGGGGAAACTGCACATTTAAAGCTTCACCCAAAGGTAGAATTGTTGCATGACTTTTGTATATGAATGCATTACAGGCTTCTCAACATATATTCATAACACTTTGTTCACCATTGTCCCTTTCACAAACAGGTCCAGGTGTTATTATTTACAGTGTTGTGAGATGTTGAGAGATGATATGAATCATGTCATTCAGTCAGTAAGATTCTCAATTAATATTTTAATCCTTATATAAATTATATATGTTCATGTTTGTTGTTTGGAGACAGAGACAGAATAGTCGGTCAACAGGAAGTCGGTGGAGTGGGCAGATTTAAGGGTGTGGCTCCAGACAACAACAAGCTATACCAGCTCTGTCTCACAGTTTAGGTTTCACTTTCTTTTCCTCAGAAAGGAAAGCCCGTCTGGTTTTGTTTTCCCGTCTGTCCTTTAACTGAGTCATTACTGGCCTCGTCTACATGCAGCAGTTGTTATGGCTAAACTCCCTGGAGATCCAATAAGGTAATATTTTTGACACAACGCTCGTAGATTTAACGCTAGTTTAGTTTCTACAACGTAGTTCTGTTTTGCTCAGTTTTGGTCTGTAACGTTATCTGCTGTGTGGGAGACACAGGTTGTCATCAGCGTTGTAAACTTTCTTTCATGCTTGCAGCCAGAAACTGGATTATATTTAAGAAGCTGCAAGCATCAGTTAACTAATATTAGCTAGCTGTCTGATTTAGCCTCAGTTGACATGGAAAAAAAGAGGATGAAAGTCCTTGTAAAATGTACCTTAAAGGGAGATTTGTCAAGTATTTAATATTCTTATCAACATGGGAGTGGACAAATATGCAGCTTTATGCAAATGTATGTATATATTTATTATTGGAAATCGATTAACAACACAAAACAATGACAAATATTGTCCAGAAACCCTCACAGGTACTGCATTTAGCAAAGAAAATATGCTCAAATCATAACATGGCAAACTGCAGTCCAACAGGCAACAATAGCTGTCAGTGTGTCAGTGTGCTGACTTGACTATGACTTGCCCCAAACTGCATGTAATTATCATAAAGTGGGCATAAAGGTGAGACATAGAATCCATTTTCATTCACATATCTTGAGGTCAGAGGTCAACGGACCCCTTTTGAAAATGGCCATGCTAGTTTTTCTTTGCCAAAATTTAGCTTAACTTCGTAGCATTACGAAATTAAATTTCTCTGTTCATCTCACCAAAGCAGCTATTTTTGGGCTACATTTTTAGATCACATTGTATTTTAAGTGTAAGACCTTTAATCAAGAACATTCAAGTTCATTTCTGCTCCTTTTCTTTATCTATGCTCGTACTCTGATGCATGTGATTGTTTTCCTCATCAGATCGGGAGGCTTTCGTTTTGGTACCGCTATTCCAGCCAGCATCAGAGTTCCAGCTGCTTCAGCCAGCTTATTCGGAGCTATAGCTGCTCCAGCCAAACCTGCTTTCGGCACCAAACCTGCTTTCAGCATGGCAGCGGACGCCAAAGATGCTCTCAGCATAGCTCCAGACGTCAGTTCAACAGAGAAAACTGAGAACACATCTTTGTTTGCGCTCACAGGTAAGCTCCTAAACAGTTCCACACCGAGAAACTGTGAAAGACCAGCACTGCCACTGAATATGTATTCTTATGGTTCTTCTCCATTGTTTGGATGCATTGTGAAAGAAAACCCAGTTTAGAAATAGGATGTACAACTGTGTGTTCCAGTGTCCTAAACAGCAAATGCCTGCATCAAAACCCTTAATGCAATTAACAAAGTCACATAATGGTGTCTAAAAGAAAAACCTGTCAACCAAAAATACCTCAGTCAAGACAGAAAAAAAAGAAAATAGCCTTATTCGTGCACAAATTGCAATTGTACCTTACATTTGCACACCCCTACTGTACATCTCATAGCTGTTGTACTACTCTCTCTGCATCCAGTTTTGACATACAGTACAGTAGCTAACCAGCCTGGTGTGTCACCACATGTGGCGCCATACTTGGGAGAGTCAAAAGTTTAGTACCTCTGCATATTCATGTACAGTAAATGAAGTGAGATTTCTTGTCATTAAGAAAAAGCTTGAATATTGTGATCAGAAGAGTCTCTAGTGTCTGTATTCAGTGTCTACACTTGTGTTAAATGTTGTGCAAACTTTGTGTGAAAAGTTAAAATCATTAAAAGAGCAGTTAAAGCACTACATATCTGCATTTGCAATGTTAATACTATTACCAGCAATAATGATAATAATAATGATAATAATAATAACAATACACTTTATTTATATAGCCCCTTTGATGCATAAAATTCAGCTCAAAGTGCTTGACGGAGGGGAACAAATGTAGAAGAAAAAGCAACTTTTGTTTTCTTTTTTTAAATATAAGTATGTAATAATATAGTATAAATCCCCAAATATCCCATGAGATAAGGAATAATCCCACAACATTATTCAATATTCATATTCAACGTTAATTATTATTAGTTATTCTGAGATGGATATCGCTGTTTGTTGTGTGTACAGGTGCGTGTGTGTACAGTAGTGCGGCACTGAGAGCCACCTTGTCCTCTATCTGTCTGCGCCACCACAATAGTAGTGGTACTTTTCCGGGCACTGAATGGAGACAGACCGACAAGATCATACATTTGAATATTTCTCACCGAAGCTTTGAAGCCCAAAAGATGGTATTCAGGACAGCCCTACAAAATGATAGAGCTGGCAATTGATTTCCTACATTTTACAAAACCATTACTTTGATGATGCCCGTTTTCTGTGTCTGGACACGTCCCTGAACCGACCTGTCTCGTAGCTGTTGTCTAAGAGAGACTCATAGAATCCTTTTGTGCTAATAGACTCAGCTCTAACTTCTTGAAATATCTGGATGTTACATCAGTCTGCGTTTTGCCACTTGTTCACAGAGTTAAAAAATAGGTCCACCAGATCTAAGACGGTTAAACCTCATCATCTTTCCTCAGCAGCTCAACAAAAGTTGGAATCTCAATGGAGAAACATGGAGTGGACAGAAGAGTGAGTAAAAGTTTGACATTCAAGTCAAATTTGCAACTATTTCAATTACTAGCAGACAAATTAGTATATTTGTGTTCATTTAAAGGACCTGTGTGTAACAATTAGGGGAATCTATTGGCAGAAATGGAATATAATATTAATAAGTATGTTTTCATTTGTGTATGATCACCTGAAAATAAGAATTGTGTTTTCCTTACCTTAGAATGAGCCGTCCTCTCTTCATGGAGTCCCATGTTTCTACAGTAGCCCAGAACGGACAAACCACTGTGTTAAGTTTTCCTGCTTGGGCCGGAGTCGGTAATGTTACTCGCTCCGGAGTTAACCCCCGTCGTCACTCCACTCAGCCGCCGGGAAACAAGACACAGGAAACCTCTGTTGGTCTTGAGGAGCTGCAGCATTTATTTCTGCAAAAACTGCAACGTCCACTGAACATTCACTTGATGTTCTCAGAGCTAAACTAACTCTGTAGTCTGCTCCACTCGCTCGCTTGTTCGCTCACACACATTTGCCGCCGCTTTCTCTCTCTCTTGCTTCACCACTTACTTTCCACATACACACACCCACTGACTCTGCTGCTCTCCAAATGACCTACGCTACTCTTACAACAACTCTAGATAGGGCCATTTGCGTTTTCACGTTGGCCACTATAGATGCTATAGACACGCTTGGCACCCACAATCTGCAATCTCACCGCTAGATGCCGGCAGATGTTACACACTGGTCCTTTAAAGTGAAAAAAAAAATTCAAACACTATCAACATATTACCTTTATTCCTTCAACTCATTTAGATAAAGACACTCCTCCCATGCCTTTATTCTGCGTATTCAAATTATTCTGAACAGCAAATATCTTGAATTCTAATGCAGGCAAAAGATGAGCCTGATGAAGACCGTCAGCTCCTACAAACCGAGCGGTGGCGAGGTGACTCAGGCTCAGGTTCTCCTCCTG